>VZSF01001143.1:581918-664523 GCA_013398295.1 Chionis minor
CAGCGGCAGTGGGTCTCTGCAGGCGGCGGCGGGGTCTCTGCAGGCGGCGGTGCGCTGAGTTACGCTACCGGGGAACGAGCTACAGCCACCGTGTAGCCAGACAGCGCCATGCCGCCTGGGTCAGAGAGAGCAGTGAGCCTGACTTTCCCCGCCTCAGCTGTCCCCACTGATCCGCTGCCTCTTGACAATCAATTGGAGTACGTTGGTGCTTTGTTGAGATAGGAGAAACCTAATTATGGCATTTCTGTACACGGAAGTGTCCATGGGTTTCAAGATTCATAGCAGCATGCTTATATTTGGCTCTTGGTTTGTCTTTTTTGCTTAGGGTCAAAGTCAGAGCGGTGGACATGGGCCTGGCGGTGGCAAGAAGGATGACAAGGTAACTAAAACCAAAACAAATGCTTTTCTTATCGGATGAACTACATGTGTGCTATTGGCGAGGCTGGCTGCCATAGGCTTTATTTGACAATTTTCTTTGGGTTTGTACTCTGAGCCACATAAAATGGTGCTCTTGCTACCTTGGGTGAAATGTCGTCTCACTTTTGGATGCACATGGGAGTAAACAGGTTGCTGTTCAAAAATAGAAAAGCGGGCTTAACTGTAAAGGAAAACTGAAAATGTTTGAGAGTAATAATCTATTTTTTAAAAAAATGAATCTGTCTGGGATAGAAAAGACTTGGTTGCCTTTGAGCTGTCACTTAAGTAACTGGTTTTGGTTTGAAAGTGACATCATACTGTGATCTGCATGAGGTCAGTACTTCATGTTGTGGACCAGTGGCCTTTCCAGTTTGCTTTGAAGATGGAAGTATAATGTACGTGGCGAGCTCGGCCTAAGCTGGCAAACTGAATGCGCGTTGTCAATGAGAATGCAACAGTGAGATTCAGCATTTTCCTTTCCGTTCATGCATGAGTTTTCTTTGTGATTTATTTCAGGCTTTAGGCTTCCATGTTTTGTATTCGCTGAAAATTGGTAGAAATCTAAATTAAAAAGAGAGATGTAAAACAAACAGGAGAATAAACTTTTGGACTTTCTTAAAAAATGATAGTATTTCTTTTGAACTTTTTGCTATATGTCATAAAGGAGACAATTTTGTTATGTAGCCATTCAGCTTGAGTTCTCTGTCTGTATTTTTTCATTGCTAATATCCTAATTATTTTTTTCCTGTGGAATTCTTTTTACAAATAAGGATAAGAAGAAGAAATATGAACCTCCAGTTCCAACCAGAGTGGGAAAAAAGAAGAAGAAAACAAAGGGACCAGATGCTGCCAGCAAACTCCCCCTGGGTGAGCTTTCTGCCTGTCCTGGCAGTCCTGTGGACTGTCTGCTCTTAGAGGAGTGCAGAGACGTCCTCTCCCCTAAATCTGGCTGTATGTAGGTCACAAACCACTAAACAGAAGGCCAAATGTCATTTTATCTCTAATTAACATAAAAACATAAGATAATGGTTATGCAAGATGGCAGCCCATGAATTCCCAGGTGCCAGAGGGAGAGAAATTGAAATGAGAAGTGCAGGGGAAGCATTATATTTTAAAATGTTTTTTACCTAGAATTACAGTGGGACAAGTAAAATAGTGACTGCTGCTCATATAGAAGCCAGAAAATAAGGCAGATTTTCTGTTAACGAATTAGTGAAATAGTTGGTACCATGTTGACCTTGGTCTAAAGTACTGTGATTCTGCTCTGATTACAGTGACTCCTCACACACAGTGCAGACTCAAATTGTTGAAATTGGAGAGAATTAAAGATTACCTCTTAATGGAGGAAGAATTTATCAGAAATCAAGAACAGATGAAACCTTTGGAAGAAAAACAAGAGGTGAGGTTTGAGTGAACTGTTACTTCTGATACAATAAATGCTCTAACGTAAACTGCTACATACAAAAGCAATGTAAATTACTGTGAATGTGTAAGTCAATACAAACATATTATGTGTGTTACAGTTCTTCATTAAATCTCAGTTGCTGTCCAGAAAACAGCATTTTTTTTTAATGGTTTTAGTGCAAGCCTGGTTTACTAGACATGAGGCCACGATATTTTTCCATTTCTTCACGGCCTGTCAAAGTGCTGCCAGATACCCATCAGTAGAGGAACAAAAAATACTCTAGCTATGCACGTCCGTATAGTAGTGTCCATAGGATAGGACTAAAATAATAGTGGATTTTGTAACTGGCCTACGCTTTTGCGACTTTTGGGGCAGCAAAACAACAATAGCAAAGACTGGTTCTTTTCTGCTGGGCGTGAACCAGTGTTGTACAAAAATGTTTTTGCCTGTGTTCCTGAGTTGTTTCTTCCATTCTTCTTGACAACAGGAAGAAAGATCGAAGGTGGATGATCTCAGGGGAACACCCATGTCTGTGGGTACCTTGGAGGAGATCATCGATGACAACCACGCTATCGTGTCCACGTCGGTAGGATCGGAACACTATGTCAGTATTCTGTCTTTTGTGGACAAGGATCTGCTAGAGCCGGGCTGCTCAGTGTTGCTAAACCATAAGGTGAGTTGTGTTTGTAAAATGAAGCACAAGTTCTTGCACTGTTTTTACCTGGCCTTTTTTTCCAGAGAATCACAGGGTCTGAGAGCCAATGCCATTTATTTCACGCACCTGAATAGATGGGCATTAGATTTAGGCTTTAGCTTGTGTTAGTCGTGCTGCTTGCTTTCTGTGACAACTCTTAATGCTTGCATTAGGTTCATGCCGTGATAGGAGTCCTGATGGATGACACAGACCCCTTGGTTACGGTGATGAAAGTGGAGAAAGCGCCTCAAGAGACATACGCTGACATTGGTGGCCTTGACAACCAGATTCAAGAAATCAAGGTATTCAGTCATACTAATTTACACCGTTAAGTAAGCCAGCGACATGGTGGTTGTGCTGGGAGCTCAGAAGCGTAACAGCAGGACCAGCTGCCGTTCCCGGGGTGTTCTTTCGTGTCTTGCTGTAGTACATCTCGTCATTTGATTTTGCTGGGCAGACTCATGGACCTGCATCTTCTACGTGGGTAGCATACCCACTCACAAACTACGCACAGAAACCTTCCACACTTGCTGTGGAACCTGTAGAGCCCTGAGCTCATAAAATCTCTGCAGTAACTTACTTTGCAACATGTAACTTGTAAAGTTATCAATTGTTGCAAGAGAAGAGTTAAATTCTAAGCAGTGCAGAGGTTGTATTGAGTGTCTGATGCCATGCGATCTGAGGATTTGGTGGGTAGGGG
The DNA here is from genome assembly GCA_013398295.1 of Chionis minor. NCBI lineage: Eukaryota > Metazoa > Chordata > Aves > Charadriiformes > Chionidae > Chionis > Chionis minor. The sequence goes on from VZSF01001143.1 coordinate 585,135, forward strand.
TTTTTTTGGTTTGTTGTGTGTTTACATTTGTTGGTGGTTTGGTTTTGTGTGTTGGTTTTTTCCAAACCAGAGCAGAGCTCTGCCTGAGCCCTGGTAAAAATCAATCCTTTTGATTTGGGTAGGCATCCAAAATCACAACTGCTGTTAAAATACCAATCTGTAGTATCTGGTAACTCATGGTGGAAGGTATCCTTTCATAAAGCGTCCCCCCACCCCAAGGTCCTCCATGAGTATTTGGAAGTCGGGAACTCCCAGGTTCTGAACTTGGAATGATGCATTTAGGTTGGAGGAGGGGGAACACTCACTGCTTCTCTTCCACATGTCAAGTGGAAACAGCAGGAAGAGCCATTCAGGTAGAGCTGCTGCCTTAGAATTGGAGGGAACAGAGACATATTTTTCAAGGGCTGTCCTAAAATCAGTTAAGTTCTTTTTGCCTTCATTACTGTTCTCAATGCTGTTCTCGAGATCCCCCCAGAACTTTTGTGGAGAGTGCTCACTCTTTATAAAACCTCCGTTTCATTTTTTTCTTGTGCTGCAGGAGTCTGTGGAGCTTCCTCTCACCCATCCCGAATATTACGAAGAGATGGGTATAAAGCCACCCAAAGGAGTCATCCTGTACGGCCCGCCTGGCACAGGTATCTTGCGATACAGGAACGGCTGTGCTAACTCAAGTAAAACAAATGACATCTCGGCCGGTGTTAAAGCATTGCCAAGTTTGTCACAAATTTCATACGATTGTTATGAGGTGGAGGTGTTAAAGCACCTCCCTCCCGCCCCTACCTGCAAACTAATTACTGTATTTCTTTCCGACTAAAAATAGGTAAAACTTTACTAGCCAAAGCGGTGGCAAACCAAACTTCAGCAACCTTCCTGAGAGTGGTCGGTTCAGAACTTATACAGAAATACTTGGGTGATGGCCCAAAGCTCGTGCGCGAACTCTTCCGTGTGGCTGAAGAGCACGCTCCGTCAATTGTCTTCATTGATGAAATCGATGCCATCGGGACAAAGAGGTGCAGGATTCCAGCTCCCCCCTCACACGCGAGTATTGCCAGGGACAAAAAAGGCTTTACTAGAAACACTTCTTTTGCAACCATATTGATACTCAGTTTCTTAGCTCTGCTACCATTTTCATAATACTTTTTTTGATGTAAGCATTTTTAACAATTAAAATGCCAAATAACTGCTTTGAAACTAAAGTACATCACAACCTTTTCATATTAATAGGTATGACCAGAGACTTAACCTCTGTTCTCTGCTACCTGGTAGCATCTACGATAGAGTATTTTAAACAGAAATAGGCAGTGTGTATAAGTTCATATGGTATCCTTTAAGTGCAAATCCCAAATACACAGGAATTGGCTTTCGTGATTCAACAGTAGTGTACTTGGTACAGAATATATGTATTTATTGTTTGCCTGTCCAGATAGGTGGGTAAATATGTACGTTCCAGGAATATTATGTGGTAAGTTAGTGTGATGTCATGGAGAAGCCTTGCTTGTGCCGCATTAAACTATTGTTCAGCCTGTATCCAAGTCATAGTGGTTTGAAAATTCAGTAGGCTGGTTGGAACTGGCCAATACGAATAGTCTTTAACGTGGCCAAATGCTTTTTAAATAAATAAAAAGGTGCTCATCAATGTTACTGCGCAGCTGCTAGCCTGAAGTTCTAGGGTGAGGCAGCTTCCGCCCCGGGTATTTCAGCGCACGTAGAAAGGGTTGGACAGATGGGGACGTACGTAACGCGCAGAATTCCTCATAAATGTCATGTTGCTTCAAATGGTTCCTAGACAGGGGTGAGCTGTTTTGGATGTAGGTGATCAGGTCTGATATTGGTGAAAGGAAATAGCAGAGCCACAGAGCAGAGAGGTACAGCCACTGGTGCCTGTGGTTCCGGAAGCACAGAGTTCAAGCAGAATCCACCTTAGTAAGGCTAAAGGGCGTACAGTTATAACTGCCTGCACGAGGAAAATCTCTGAAATGGACAAATGGGTGACAAGCTGTATTTTCTATGAAGTAGATGCACGTGCTTTTAATAGGGTTTTTTTCTTTTTTTATGTTAACTTGTTAATTTTGTTCGGGATTTCCAAATACATAACAAACACGGAAAAAGGACAGATTTGTTTCACGTGATTGCTGTTATTTTCCCCAGCTACAGGAGTAGTTCAGCATCTCTTCACGTACCCAGATGCCACAATATGATTCTGAAAACCTGCTTTTTGGTTTCTGTAGGTGAACGTTAAAGTGAAAAAAAGAAAAAATAAAAAACTGTTATGGGTGTTTTTTTTTAAAAAAAAACCAAAAAAAACCACAACCCACAGCAAAACCCACCACACTTGTTTATGTTTGTGGCAGTTACGTGAATTATGTTCTTAAATTTGTGTATTGTTTTCTTAAAGGTATGACTCGAATTCAGGTGGCGAGAGAGAGATCCAGCGTACAATGCTGGAGCTGCTGAACCAGCTGGATGGGTTTGACTCTCGGGGGGATGTTAAAGTTATCATGGCGACAAACAGAATAGAAACGCTGGACCCAGCTTTAATTAGGCCAGGTAAGAGGCTTCCCGCTACACACACGTAAGTCACTTGTGACTTGTCGTAACTCATCAAAGGTGGGTTGGTAAAAAGAAGGTGAGTTACTGGCTTGTCTTTGTTCACCATCTCATTGGAGCTGGTGTATGTTAAAATCAGAACCCGTCCGCATGTTTCCAAATGGGACAAAAACCCAAAGGAAGATAAGAAATATGCTAATTCCTCTTCTATAGACATAAACAATTTGAATATTCTTCCTTTGTGTTAAGACAGCACAGCTATTTCCAGTAATGGTTAAGGCAAGCCATAGTGTGGCAGCACCATTTCGTTCACAACTTCAGCAGCCGGGCAGGGTGTCGGGCGGTTTCACTCATGCTCTGTCAGTGAGGGCTTCAGCCTGAACAGCGAGAGCCGGGATTTTGATGCCAGGAATGCAGTCTGCTTCCGAACTGACCTGCCGTACGCCGTCGTTTGGGGCATGAGTGAGGGTGAAGTAATACCTTATTTTGACTTCTGTGTCACAGGTGGAGCCAAGGGCTTGAACAGGCACAAGGCGTATTTTTAAATGGCTGCTCAAAATGTACCAAAACATAACACAGCTGTGGGGTCTGTTAAATCAGAAGTTAGAAAGCAATACGGAGATCAAAGGAATAAGCTAAGCCTCCTGTTAGTGTCCTCAGGTAAAATCTAAGTATTGAAAAGGTGGTGCAGATGCCGCTTCTAAGATAAGGGAGGTAAGACGGAGTGTCAAAGAACTGCTCTGAGCAGTCACTACACTGTATGGACTCGAGGAGTTTAGAAAACACCTCCCCAGCAGGAAGTGGCTGAGGTGGTTTTGTTTTTTCCAAAGGGTCTCGGTTTGTCACCTTCTTACCCTTGCCCCTCCAAATCAAAACCAGTTGCTGTTGGAGTACAGAGGAGGAAATACTGTACCAGTATTAAAAGACAAGCTAAGATGATCTAAAACTTGGAAGAAAGTTTCCTACAGCTCTTGGGCATTTACATTATAACCACTGCTTGAGCAACAAGGGCACTTCTAGCAGCTCGGTAGGCTGATTTACTGTTGTTTATCATGGTCTGGAATATCATATCTGGTGTCATCAACCCTTTTTAGAAAAGAATACAATAAAGCTAAAGAAAAATATGAGTTATCCAGGGATGGAAAATACCTTTACAAAGATCGCTCATTAAAGTTGGAACAGTGCGTACCAGAACATCCAAAGTCCCCACTGACATAAAGGAAGCAGCTGGTAGGGACTTGCAACGGAACATCTTGTGCAAAACCTTCCTTTTTCAGTTAGGTTTGGGGGTTTGAGTGGTTTGAGGTAGTTCTTCAAGTTGCCACAGGGGTTTATTTTGTGTGTGTGACAGAAAATTAAACTTCAGAGCTAAATGTAACCTCAGAGGAGGTTTTTTAAGTTATTTTTTTATAATTCATAATGAAGTTTATAGTTTATAATATAAAAATAAGTTTATTACAAGAACGTAACTATTTGATTAATACTTTTCTGTGCTGTGACACATTGGGGTTTTTTATATTGACATGTGACTCAAAGATGCTGCGGTTTTTCATGTTTCCCAGGCAAGGTGTCTCCTACCTGCCGTGACACAGCCTTTTTCCAGCAGCCCGGTGTCTTTCAGCTCCCGGAGCTTCCTGTTCACTGCAAAGGGAATACTCCAATCTCACTTTCTACTCTTAAGACGTGATTGATTGTGGTGTAAAGAAACAGTTACTGTCAGTCTAACCTTGAAATGTTCTTCCTGCTGCGTTTCCAATAGCCATGGGCAAAAACCTGAGACTGAACTTTTCTTTTGCACAGGACGCATTGACAGGAAAATAGAGTTCCCTCTACCTGACGAAAAGACCAAGAAACGAATCTTTCAGATTCACACAAGCAGAATGACGTTGGCAGATGATGTGACTTTAGACGAGCTGATTATGGCAAAAGATGATCTCAGTGGTGCAGATATTAAGGTCAGTACTTCAAAACACAAATCAAGCCTCTGTTGTTTTTTTTTCACTGCATCTAAAAAACACTGTATGTTGAACCTGTTGTCTCATTACCTGTGGTTGCATCCTGGCGGGACAGTTGGATGGCTTTGAAGTACTTCTTATGACTGTCACGTACTCGGGAAACATCAAAATTGTACTGATGAGGTAGCTTGCGTTGATAAGAGTACAAGTACATACCTGCGTTACCCGAATATGAAATTTTAAAAGTAGCAAAGTGGAAATTAGGAGTGGAAGGTGGAATCTTGCACAAACATGCAAGATACCTTAAGCATTACTTAAGATAGCACAGGATAAGAAGCATTTTTAGAGACTACGTTGCAAGCAGACAAAACGCAACAGATTAGGACGCTTCAGACAGCGGCAGTCTGCTTTTCTGAAGCAGATAGTGCTCTCGCTAGAGTTGCCACGCTAATGAGCTTAACCAAACATGACATGACCCTGTCACCGGCCTGCAGGAGGGGAACGCAGCCCACTCCCCAGAGCTGGATGCATCTGTTCCTCGCAGGAGGGAGATGCTGTTGCGAGGAGGCTGCCTTTCTGTCAGGGAAGCGTTACTCCAATGACAGAGGGACATACTCACCTAGCTTTATCCAGATTGTTTTACGTGCTTCAGTGCTACTGAACAGGACCAAACTTAACTGTGTATTTTGTTAATGCTCCTCACTTCTACTGCAGAGTCAGTGAGAGCAGTAGGAAAGTGCCACTGTCCTCCGAGGCCTGGCTTGAAGGGGCTGCACGGAGACAGTAACTTCCTCTGGCTTTCTGTCTTGCAGGCCATTTGCACAGAAGCTGGACTGATGGCATTGAGGGAACGGCGAATGAAAGTAACGAATGAAGACTTCAAGAAGTCTAAAGAGAACGTTCTCTATAAGAAGCAGGAGGGAACCCCTGAGGGACTGTACCTTTAAGTCGTCTGTCTCTTTGGGGACTATCAGGAACTCTGTTGATGACAGCCTTGTGTAAAACCATAGCTAATTTTCGTTCTTGAACAGGTTAAAGCCTGGTGCATTGTGGGCTTTCAGTCAATGTAATACTTCATTCCCCAATAAAACCTTCCTTTGAATCGAACTGTTTTGGTGGCAAAGAGCTGCTGTAGACGTGGAACAGTCTGTTGCTTTAATCAGACTTACTTCCAAGAAAAAGTGCTGGTGCCAGAGGAGTGTTTTTCTCCGTGCCCCACACCACACTGCTGCCAGAACACCCTGTGCTGTGACAGTCACATAAGCAGGTTCCCCAGCTGTCAGTCCTCCTGAGGCGAGGCACTCTTTTGCAACTGCTGTTCTTAAAGTAATTACTTTTCTATCTCTTTTTATCCCTTTTTATAACAAAAGTTACTTTTGAGTAACTTCAGTGTCCTAAGTCATACATACAAGAAAAACATGCAACTGTAAGTAACACTCAGATACCGTTTTAAAGTACTGATCTCTATCTAGCCTGTGTCCTTCCAGGAGAGCAAGGTGGACACGCATCAGTATTCTTAGTTCAGAGATCAAAACGTGTTTGGGTCAGGTACTTGCACTGTCAAAGAGTGTGGAAGTTTTCCTTTCCCAGGAGGGTTACAGTTCATCATATAAACGTGCCTTCTTCACTCGGAGTTAGAGAATGTCTTTAAAAGGAACCAGCACCGGAGGAAGTTCCGCAGCCCTGGGCTGCCCTAGGCAAGAGGCACCGGCGCTGACCAGCCGAGGTGGGCCCTGTGTCACACCGCAGTGCAGACACACGGAGAGAAATTCAAACTGCACCTCCCCTGCTTGCTGTTCTGCAGGGTCATCCTAAAATGAATTCTTCCTCTCTAAACAAATCTACCCCCGCAAGAGTTAGATTTCTGTTTTGCTAAATCATACTGATGCATATACTGCTTATTAAATATCTGTGTAGTGTACTTCCATTAAGCACTTGGAAATTAATTACTTAGAACTTAACAAGTGTTGGCAAAGTATTTTTAAGGTTATATAAGAGTTCCATTTACAGACCACAGTTAAGCAACATGCAGTCTTTGTTCTGCAAACTTTCTGCAGCAGCAAGTGCTGGCCAGTAACAGACACTGGAGTTTGGTAACTGCCAGTGCTATAACAACAATGGTGGCAGCAAGGACAAGACATTTTGGTTTTCTATGTAAAAAATTATGTGGTTCATTGTTAAGAACAAACCCTACAGACAGATGGAGTCTTTTATTTAATCTGAATGACAGGAACCCTGAAATAGAGTTGTTTTTCATCTGGAGATGGAAGAACAAGCAGCAAAGTTTTATTACCCATTCTTACAAGCCTTATGAGATCTGTCTCCTTGGAAAGGTCACAAAAAGCCAGTGATTTTTTAGCACTTTCTAATCATGGCAGCTGATCTCATCATCGCTCGAGGGGCTGAAGCGCTTTATGGCATGTGGCGAGCGAGGCTTTTTTATGTGGGACGCGGCTGTTAATGCCAGCAAGAAGCAGCGGCCACAAAGAGGTTCTGCTGAATGAAAGCTGCAGTGTATTAAGCTAAACCAAGAACTGCGCTCTGGTGCACTCTCTGCCACCACAGTAACTGAAAAAGAAACATAGTTGAAAATTAAATTCTTACCTTTTGCAGCGGATTTTAACTTCTGCCCCTTTCGCCAACATTTCTGAACTCGAGTCACAAAGATCAAGACGAAATAAAGGTCAGGAGAAAGTGAACAGCAAGTACATTCCCCATAAGGACGGAAAAAGCTGATCTTTCCAGGCTCTTCCCAACCTGGGCTGCTCCGTGATTCCATGAGAAACACAAGCAGGAGCACAATCCCACTTTCCCTTCTCCATGGCCCTTCCAGGCCTTCAGAGGAAACGGTATCCTGCTTTGATGGGAGAACAAACCCAACCAACCAACACACAGAACCTGGGATGTGACTGTTCAGTGCACAGAGTGACTCCTGCCTCCAGTTCAGCAGCTCTGTCATTTCTGAAAGAACCGTGGATTTTAAAAATAAAATATGTTTTGTTTTTTTAAAGACTAATCAATTACTTTCAGAGGAAAACCAGCATCACCTGCAACAGTGAAATTACGAAGCACTTAGAAAGTGCTGTACTACCATGTAAAATTCTGGAAATTCCCTATAATACTTAAAATAATTTTAGAAAAGTAAACAAAGTGCAGCTTAAACTAAAATGCATTATAACTTGCATTGTTCTACTACAGGCAAAACCGAGCCATAGGTTATATGTCTTTGTCCAGCCACAGTTTTCCATGTAATCCAATCTCACCAGTCGGACGACCCCAACTGTTTCAGTGCCGTGACAGTTGTCAGTTTTCTCCTGAAAAACTTCTGAAAGAGTTTCAGATACTCAGTGGCAGCAGGTACCTTCTTCCAGGTAAAGATCCAGTTTCTGAGTACCTGGGTCTCAAGAAAAGGGATGCTAAACAGTCTTTCACATCTTTCAGCAAATTATGTCTTATAAAATAAACGTATAACATAACTAGAAATTGTTACCATATTTCATATTACTTCTCTAGGAGCTTGCCTAAAGACTCTTGGAACGGAAGCTACTAATTAAACAGTCATGTTTTGAGTACTCTGCCTTCTTTGGTGAGGATTAGATATAGAACAGACCTCTACTTCTCTTACGATGATTGCCTGTATTTGGGCCAAAAGACAGTAATCAATCACAAAAGCTTGATTAAAAATTAGCGGCTTAAAGTTGCATTTGGATACGACTTCATTTTTAATACACTCACAGTTCCACTAAATTAAGAAATAGAAAATAATTCAAGTTCCTTTTGAATTTTCAAATATCCAGATATATTTTTCATAAATATTCGTATTAAAATGGTCATCTGTCAAAACATACAAATCCAAGTCCAAAATAGGTGCCTGCTCAAGCCAAGATGTAGCTTCTACTAACAGTTTATGTACAGCCGTACCGACTGTTTGACTCGGTAGTTATATATACACAGGCGTGCATACCAAGCTGAAGGAAATGGCCGAAGCGTGCCAACTGGAGAACAGCGAAGCATCCATTTGGCAGATGTTTATTTCCTGTGCCGCTCACCAAACCATAGTTGGCATGTAATGAATCTCCACGGAACTCTAGGGAATGTAATTTCAAACAATAGAACAAGAAGTGTGGGCAACATTCAACAGGAGGCTATTTATAAGAGGGTATCCTTCTGCAGGAGGCAGCAATACTTCAGGGAAATGGATGCATTTTTGGGGACAAAATGCAGTGCTTGATTCCAGAATACTTGGAGCTAGCAGAACTCCATTTTGTTACCAATTTATAGAAAAGCTTAAAAAACCCCAACCAAATAACCGACCAAAAAAGTACACAGTACCCAAGTCCCAACAGAGTTCCTGTTCGAAAAGAGACAGTTTTAACTGTTCGTTTTGGAACTGGCTTCGGTACTTTCTCCACTCATCTACAATCTTCTTTTAAACCTCTAATAGTAGATCCAGCTCTTCCATAGGTACCCGCACTCTCAATTCTTTTTCAGTCATTAGGTCAAGCGTCTCTTGCAGGTGATCAGGGAAGTACTCCACTGCATCCAGGTAGAGCACCTACAGAGACAAGGAGAATGCTTTCTGGGCCACTTGTCTATCACAGCAAGAGAAATAAAGTATGTAGATACGCAAACAACTCTGTAGCAAGAACATAAGAAATATCATGTACTACTTTAAAATAACACAAACAGAATTAGTACTTCTACAGTGACAGCAATACAGGTGCTTAATCAACTCTTTTCCAACTCTTATTAAATCATTTTATTCACAATGATAAAGTGTAGGTCAATTTGTGCTGGAGCATTCACAGCATATACAGACATTACCTGAGGAATTGCAGGTGCTCCTGAATAATTTCTCATACTATTAATGCATTTTTATCTTCCTACGTATTTCTGCCACTACCATGCTCATGATAAAACATGGTCTGAAAGACGCGATCACTCCTAGATCACAGAGAGGAATTTATTATCTCCTTGCCTCATCCCACACAACACCTTTCTGTTCTGAAACACAAACATCACTAACCACCATGTTTGTTTCCATTTCAGATGCATCTCTTCTTTGCAGAAAATCTTACCTTACTTCTCCTTCAGAAATCTCTCCTTTCATTTGCATATAACTCATTACAACAACTACAAAATTCTAACTTTTTTAATACGGAATTTCAAAAATTAGAGTATGATGACAGGTTTGTATTTTTTCTATACTTACTTTTGCCCAAGGACAGTTTTGAAGGGCTTTATAAAACAATCCTTTACTTTTTTCTTTTTTTCCTAGTGAAGCCTGTGTGAGAAAAAAAAAAAAACCACCCACGTTCATACTTCAATGCAGTAATAGCTGAAATAATAAAACAATTATCTGATAAAAAGAAATCACTGCTGAAAAGCTCAGTGTTCCTCCGGTGTGGTACCCTCATTACTATATACTGTGGTAGCTATGCAATTTGGTAAGTTCCGCTGGTGCCCTGTTCAACGTAATCAAAGAGATGTCTTTAAGAAGTTTCAGGGCTTTACTTGTAAGACAAGTAATACAACAAAGACCAGCAGAAAGAGCCTCTGCCAAGTATTTCAGTTAAAGTCAGCACCTCTGCCTGCATTTGACAATAATACTGCAATGGGCAAGAGTGCAAATTGTTAACCAAAACTGACACCGGATATGCTACACGTTTACTACACGAGAGCATCTTTGGTACAGCAAAAGTGATAATACGTTATTTTTGTGCACTGATGAGATCATGCCCGCACACCTTCTTACTCAGCGGATGTTTGTTACCGCCGGATCCCCTTACATGCAAAAATGGATAAGTGAAATTAGCATCTATCTGGAAGGAGTTACAACTTCTTCCTCGAAGTACCTGTTCAACCGCGTGATGCAAGTACAGAGCAAGCAGCTATCATAAAGTTTAAAAAGAGAAGGGTAGCAGAGGTCAGAGTGAGTAACAGTCTCCTTAGCTTCAGTCATCCCAGTTAGAGGTACAAATAATTATGATTTCTTGTGAAGAAATCTTTTTAATTGGTCTACTTTAAAAACCACACAACAAACAGGGCATTTTAAGGCAAATCCAAAAAAACCCAAAAAACAAAAAACAAAAAACCCCAGTAATTTCAAAATACTGAAAATACATTAAATGCTTTGAGATCTTTGGAGAAGAAGAGATGTTCAGTCATGAGTTTACATTTTCTCTTCTGACTACATCAGTATTGCTGCTAAAATTCAGCAGGCTCCCTTGACAATTCTTAAAACCTAGAAATTATTTTTCATATTATTGGTAGAAATCGGCTGTAGAAACTTGTGCTGCTCTGGTGTCGCGATCTCCCTTTACGGAACAGCAACGCATTTCACTTACTGGTAACCCTGCTCTCGGAGCTGTGCACTAAGATGCAGACGCATCTTCTGCAGCTCTGCAAAGAGCTCTCAGCAGCATTCTGTCCCTCCGTGTTTCACAGAATCACAGGTTTGGTTGGAAGGGACCTCTGGAGACCGTCCACCTGCTCCGACCTCTCTGCTCAAAGCAGGGTCAGCAAAAGCAGGCTGCTCAGAACCATGTCCAGTTGGGTTTTGAATATCAACACAGATGGAGACTCCGTAACCTCTGGAAAACCTCTTCCAGTGTTTCATCACCCTCACAGTAAAAAAAGCTTTCTCTTAGGTTTAAAGGTAATTTTCTGTATTTCAGTTTGTGGCCACTGCCTCTTGCCCTGTCACTAGGCAGCACTGAGAAGTCTGGCTCTGTCTTCACACCACACGTGAGGTATTTATATACAGTGACAGCATCTTCCAGGAACCTTCGCTTCTCCAGGCTGAAAAATCGCAAGTCTCCCAGCCTCTCCCTGTACAACACGTGCTCCAGCCCCTCACTCATCTTCATGGCTCTCATGCCCCATGGCAACAAGGGACCTGGACAAGCCAACAGCAGAATCTGGTGGATCAGCCACTCCACCCTCCTCCATCTGCAGACTGGCTGATGGTACGCTCGCTCCTCATCCAGATCATTAACGAAGATGTTGAAGGGCACTGGTCCCAGTATCAATCCCTGGGTACAGCACCAGTGGCTGGCCTGCAGCAGGAGCTCAGGCTGCGGATTACAACCCTTTGCACCTGGCAGCTCAGCCAGATTTCAGCCCACCTCACTGTCCGCTTACCTAATTCCTGCTTTGCCAGCTCTCCTATGAGGATGTTATGGGAGGCAGTAGAAAAGGCTTGCTAAAGTTGAGATAAACATCACCCACTGCTGTCCCCTCATCTGCTGAGCTAGTCACCTCAGCGTAGAAGGCTACCAGACTGGTCAAGCATGATTCCATAAAAAATAAACAGGAATTTAACATAAACAGTTTGTTTCGAAATCTATATAAAAGCTTTGTCTTTTTAAAGAGTGAGAAGGCTTTTGCTCAAAATACTGAAGACTGAATATCTAGACACACCCAAAGAGAAAACAGAGAGATCTACAGAACTTGGGGTAATACTGGACAATCACAACTTCTTCTACGACTGTCTGAAAATTTTAACATTTCTAATTGATTTTGCTTCTCTGAACAATGTTATTCAAATCTGTTACTGTAAAAAAAGTCTCATTAGTAGTCTGTACAGAATAACAGTAATTCAATTGTACATTCCTACACGCAAAGTTGTATAAAATATTTACAGGCGTGTATTTGTGTAGAAATGGTCACAGTAATAGTCCCACACCAGAGATCTTCTCCAACACAAACTAAGAGTCTCTCCTCCCCCTGCCACCTGCCTGCTAACTGCTATTCTCCTCTGACAACCTATTACACCACAGGACACGAACAGAGGAGTAACACTATGGAACGGAATTCCCCTTACGTGAGTTCCAAGCATTTCTTTTGTATCTTCACCTTCCATATTGTACTTCAGAGAAGCAAGAAAAGAACCAAGATGACAAAACTGCCTACATGAAGTTGATTTTATTCATGTACTTCTATAGTGAAGTATGAAAGAAATGAACATTATTGCTTTTTAGTGTTACTCTGCAATGCCAGTTAGCATAACTTTTGTACGCAGCTTTTAAGATTCAAAAAGAATGTGAAAATTCAAGTCAAGTTATAAACCTATAGCTATGTTTGCCCTATCATGCATTTATTTTGCACGTGGACTGCACCTTGGTGGCTCCAATGTCAATCAATCAAAAAAATCTTGGTCTGGAAAAGTTTTTACAGCATGGAAAAAACAGCAAGAAACTATTTGAGGGGCCCACATAAAATAGTCTTTTTACCATATTCTTTACTCCGCCATAAATCAAAACCCTACAGATGTTCACACATTATTTTTTTCTAATTTAGATGTGGAAGTTGTTCCAGGGATGAAGTTAGGAAAGGTAAAGACCATTTGGAGTTGAACCTGACAAGGAATGTCAAAAACAACAAAAAGGGCTGCTTTTAAGTACGTAAGTAACAAAACGAAGGATAGGGAATTTGCCTCCATTGTTAGTAGCAAGACTGGCCTTCAGGAATCCCAGGTCCCAGAGGGAAACTGGGGAGCAAGGAAGACATACCCTTAGTGGAAGAGGAGGAAGTCAGGGAGTACTTAAGCAAACTGGTCATGCCCAAGTCCATGGGACCTGGTGGGATACACCCACAAGTGCTGAGGGAGCTGGCAGATGTCGCTGCAAGGCCACTCTTCATAATCTTTGATGGATCACAGCAATTGGGAGACGTGTCCAAAGACTGAAGAAAGTCAATTGTCACTCCTGTCTTCAAGAAGGAGGACCCAGGGAACTACAGGCTGGTCAGCCTGACCTTGATTCCTAGGAAGTTGATGGAGCAGCCAATCCTGGAAACCATTTCCAGGCACATGAACAAAAGGCAAATCATCACGAGTAGTCAGCCTGAATTCACTAAAAGTCACATTTGACCAACTTGATAAATTGCTATGATGAAATGACTGGCCTGGTGGATGAGGGGAGAGCAGTGGACATTATCTACCTGGACTTCTGTAAGGCCTTTGACGTTGCCTCCCGTAAGATCCTCATAGACAAGTGGCTGCTGTAAGAACTGGATGAGCTGACAGCAAGGTGGACTGAAAACTGGCTCAAACACCTGGGCCCAGAGGGTGGTGATCACTGGAACAAAGGCCAGCTGTGTACCCCTGGGGTCACTGTTGGGTCCAATCCCATTTAACATATTCATTAATGATCTGGCTGATGGGACAAAGTATACTCCCAGCAAGCCTGCACATGACTCAAAACTAATAGGAGAGGCTGGTACACCCAAGGGTCACACTGCCATTCAGAGGGACCACAACAGGCCGGAGAAATGACCTGACAGGAACCTCATCAAGTTCAACAAGGAAAAGTGGAAAGTCCTGCACCTGGGGAGGAACAACCCCACAAACCACGCTGGGGGCCACCCAGCTGGAAAGCAGCTTGGCAGAAAAAGGCCTAGGGATCCTGGTGAACCCCAAGTTGAACAGGAACCAGCAGTGTGCCCCTGCAGCAAAGAAGGTCTAATGGTAAAGTATTGCCGGCAGGTTAAGAGAGGTGATCCTTCCTCTCCACTCAGCACCGGTACCTACAGTACTGTGCCCAGTTGTTGGCTTCCCAGTAAAATACAGATGTGCACATAGTGGAGAGCGTCCAACGAAGGGATGTTGAAGTCCAGGATGACATGGGCATTTCTCTTATGAGGAGAGGCTGAGAAAGCAGCGACTGCTTAGCTTGGAGAAGAGAAAGCTCAGGGAGGATCTTATTAATCTATATAAATACCTGCAAGGATGATGTAAAGAAAAGGCTTTTTTCAGTGGTGCCCAGTGACAGGACCAGAGGCAAAGGGCACAAACTGAAACACAGGAAGCTCTGTCTGAACATCAGGAAACAGTTTTTTTAGTGAGAGGATGATTGAGCACTAGCATGGGCTGCCCAGACAGTTATGGATTCGCCATCCCTGGAGATACTCAAAAGCTATCTAGACATTGCCATGGACAACCGGCTCTAGGTGGCCCTGCCTGAACAGTGGAGTTGGACAAGATGATCTCCAGTGGTCCCTTCCAACCTCAACCATTCTGTGATTTTGTGAAGTTAAACAAAATCAGAATCTAGATTTGACTGAAATATTTCCTTACAGAAACCCTAAGGCAGGCCTAAAACATAAATACAAGTAATCTTTGCTGATTTTACTTACATAAAAGTAATAAAATCCTAAGTCCCTACAATTTGCTTCCTCTTTTCATAAATTCTGCTCCCCTGTCCACTTACCTTTATACTGTAAGACTAGGTGGAATCCATCTATTGCCATCTTATGACCTATTTTTTATCTATGTAAGATGGCAGCCACAATAACTTGCCCGCATCTATATTAAAACTACATTGTCAGAAGCTATTACTCCTTCTAATCCATATGAATCACATTTTCCCTAATATTCCCAGTAATAAGGAACATTACAATCCAATACATCACCTTGCAAATTGTATAGGTATGGCAGCATTTAGTATTCCTTTTTTTATACAGTATTGTAGCTGTGTTCGTGAGAAATTCCAACTACGGAAATCCAACTAAAAAAAAACCCAACACATAATAAAACTGCTACTCTCTTCTTACCAGAAAGTTCAAATACATTCTCCACAGCAGCGGGCAATGGGTGCCATTTTCACTCTGAACTGCGTGTTCAAATAGAGCTACAATCCGATTTGTTAGCCCAGTTTCAGGAATAGTAGAATGTATTTCACCAACATCTGCCCTGAAACACAGAGGAAAAAAGAAATCACAATCCCTTAAACCCAAGCTAAAGGAGCACATCCAGGTAAGAGAGGGTAAAGATCAATGCACTGTATCTGTTCACATAGCACTGTATATACAGCCAGGTTCTTGCATTTCATGCTACAAACTCTGAATGTTATAAACCAGATTTTTAGCACTTGCTAATCTAATCAACACATTTCTAAATAGGAAAATCAGCTAAAAAAAAAGATAAACAAGGTATTTTTGTGAAAAATTCTTTTAGCATGTTGAAGAATTAACCCTGTCCAACTGGAGGGGATAATTTCTTTTTGAGTACAATAATCCATTATCCACTTCTCTTAGTGTTCATTCAAGATCGTTTAGCATTCCAAGCTTGGCATGGCAGCTCAAACCAAATTCAAGTCTAGGTCAGCGTGCCGCCTTCTGGTGCCCAGGCAAGCCTGTTCAAATTTACCCATCACCTTTGAAAGGCCGTATGCTGGTCTTGGATCAAGGCCTAGATCACAGCTCTGGATCTCAACCGTGACTACAGAAACACCCAGTGATTCAAATTCCCCAAGTTCCAGGCATAATACAAAAGCAGGTATGTATTTTTCACCAAAATTTCTATCTACAGATGATACAGACTGGCTTATTTTTGATGCTTGAGCTTGAAGAAACAGCCTGTAGCACTCATGGCGACATTACTCCTGTCTGCGTGCGCTCTCTTAGCCTGCCAGCTTGTTCCACTTACCCTCAACACTTGCTCCTAACTTGTCTCTTTTCTCAAGGGTCTTTGACATTATGTTTCATCTCATCTTAACCTTTGCCATGAGTCAGACATTTGAAGCAACGTATCTTACACTGACTTACATACAGTACTGTTTTACCCTTCATTTTTTTAATTAATTCCATGCACTTAAACAAGCAGAAATACAAAACAGAATAGGAAATAGTCACATGTAGTACAGACGTTTTCTTAGTTTGTCACAACATCATAAAACATTAGTTTTATGCATGACTGACAGGCCAGTTATCATTGTTGCAGTAGTTCAGCTGCGCTCTTGCAACATCCAACTTGTCCCTATCCAAATATAACCTATAGGAAACGCTATGCTAGCAGAGAACAATCTAGAAAGGAACTAAATGCCACAGAGAAAATCATCATTCTGGAATTTTAACATAATTTTCAGTAACGATAATGAAAATCTATCTTGGTGTCAGCCTGTAATTAACAGTAAATCAAATTACAATCCTCCTTTACATTGTGTGGCTGTTGAATCCTTATTACAATTTCGTATGACATACACCGACAGCTCAGGAATGTCACTGTCGTGTATGCATGCCCGTTGCCAGACTGTGGCAATTAAAGCAGTGGGTTCACCGTCACTTCAAGTATACTAATAATTCTGTAATTTCATCAAGTGTGACTATTGTAAGCTTGCAGCTATGTAAAGCTTCCAGATAACATTTTCCTAGAAATCCCTGTTGCTATTTGCAGACACAAAGAATCAAGCTGCCAGTGTTATTAGAGATATGTAGGTAGCAGCGGATAGGTAGCTCCAAGCAACGGGTAGACAACAGTAGAAACTAAGCTTTAAGAATGATCACATACCTCTGCTCCCCACATCTCCTACCCTTTCCTCCCTTCCCAGGAGCAAAAAAATCTGAGCCCAGACCACACTGCGAATTCGGGAAATTTCCAGCCTCTTCTACCTAGCAACAGCCCCATATGAGAATTAAACTCTCAAGCACTCGCTATGGAAACACATCTGCCACAACTGTGTTCCGTGATCCAGGAGGAGCAGGGCAGTGAGCTCTGTCAGAAACTGCAGTGTAGCTCTGTATTACGCTGCTCATTCCTGTAGTATTACAATGCAGCAGTTGCTAAGCTCATGGTGTCTACCTCAGCCATCTAAGCAGGCTCTTAGTTATTTAAAAATTACTTGAAGAAATGTGTACCATCTTGATGTCAGTAATCAAACACAAAGCAATGCACAAGCTGATCCAGTAGAGAGGACACGAGACTGTCACCTAGGTCTTTAATTCTGTTCAGGATTCTGCCACTGACTCACCATTCAGTCTTGAAGAACTAAGCTTCCCTAGCTACAGCTTCTTCATCTGCAAAATGAGAACTATGATAGCATTCTCTCCCCTGTCAAGTGATTAGACAGATCAAAAAAAAAAAAAAGCATAATCATAAGGAGCGGCAAGATATTACCTCTGGACATTCTCAATGAGCTTTTTTCTTATCTGCTCTGCTTGGATTGCAAACAGCCACGGCTCTAAAGAGTTAGTAGACCTTGTGACACTGTCAAAAAACCTTCGTGCTTTGCTAGCACTGTGAGACTTCCTCTGGATGTGGACATACGACCTCCAAAGAGACTGGTTGCTAGGATACTGTTTCAGAGCCACCGTTAGCGCCTCTCGCAGAGGACTCAAAGGATAAACACTAATTTTCATGTGGAATCTGAGTAAATTTGTATGCAGCAGTGTGACAGCTTCAAGAGCAGTGGGAAAATTCTGAATGCCAAAATTCTCTCCAGCATTTTCACATTTCTGCAGACCAGGAGCTTCAAGTTTTTCTGAAGCCTGTGCATATATTAATACTGCAGCATCAATCCCAACAGTCAAATACTGGAACAGCGCATAACACCCAACCAAGTTAACCAGCTGATTCGCATCGTTGACCTGATCCTGATCAGGAACCGGTGTTTTACTTAAATAATCTTGCAGTGCATGCTCGTACGTTTTACGAGCTTTCAAGATGTTCACAGATAACACTTGTCCACTATAGGGCACATACGGTATGCTTTCAGTCAATTTGGTCAATATATGAACCCCGCGAGACGTAACAGCTCCTTCTAGACTTTGGAGTAGTTCCACCTCCAGCTGAGCGTAAAGCAGACTGAGGCTGCAGAGTTGGGGACTCTTCAGTCCTCCTGTCCCTGCCGTGGAAAGAGCTGTGTCAAATACCTTCCTGGCATCATCAATGTTACCAAGCAGCCATTCGAGGTAGGCGTACAGTTTCCAGAGAGAAAGATGGTTTCGGTTGTCAGGTGCTTTAAGGAGATTCTTGGCCAACTTCTTACTCTTCCTCCCTTGTGCTTTCAGCTTCTTTTTGTTTTTTGTTTGGAGACACTGAAGCACCTGCAGGGGAGAATAAACAGAACAAATTTTGAGAGGGATGGGGGAATTTAAAAAAAAAAAAAACGCACCTCACAGCATTTTTTAATGTCATTACTGTGTTTGTTTTCATATTGTTCTGTATTTCACCTCCAGCCAGATCTGTTGCTTCCGAGTACTGTAAATTGTCACAACTGCCTGCTGTCAGCTCCCTCCAACACAGCCAAATTACACAGTCTTATCATTCTTACTCCTGCCACTAAGTAATACCAAATTTCACTCTTTTAAAAGGCCAACTGTTCAAATAAAGAGCCGCTAACCTGTAATGATTGAGAAAAGGAAAATAAAGGACTCTGTCAGGCCAGATGCAGCTTGTAAGCAGCACAATTAAATGTCCAAGTAGCTTTTTAGAGTGGGGAATGTGCTGACAGACAAATGTGGAGACTGGATGGGAAGATGACAGGAGATCTTCTGGTCTGGTAGTGTTTGGGTAAGAGACAGGGAACTTCTCCATAAGGAAACACAATACTAAGCTTTCTGAAGCATTAGGAAGACAACCTGGACTCTGATTCTTCTGTGGGCATCTATTAGAGCAGTTTTACTTAAATAAATTCATATTCAAGTAATATTTTCTTCAATAACACTACAAATGTAACTTGCATGGGAAGTAGTAAGTTTTTTTGATAAGGGTCTCACATGGTATTGGAGATTCTGCACTTTGTAGAATAGTTTGGTAGAAGTACTTGGCTGACTCACTTTACCTTGTTAAAAAAAAAAAAGTCACTTGCGTCCATGTAGTAACATTTATCCAAGACTGAAAAAAAATACTTTGCTATACGTGTGTCACTGTGTAACATCTACTGAAGGAAAGGGTTTGTGGCTTTTTTTAACCCCCAGGGCAATCTTAACTGGCATTTCACTGTTTGAATAGTTAGTCCTACAAGACTGAATTTTCATCAATATTTACTTTAATTAATATAAACATTAATACAGAAAAAAACCACACATCACAAAAGTGATTATACGCAGATTCTCAATTACCTTAGATATTTCATACTGTAACCAACACATGGACAGGTTAGATTTTTCCTTTCCTGAAAACAGCAGGAATAGAACATGAAAAACATTCTGTATGAACTCCTCTCCTTCTTTATAGTGGCCTACGTGATGTCTCCCTCGTAGCATTGTGTCCATATGACCAATACTGTTGAAGCCAGAAAGCGGAAAATGAACAGCAGTCAGTGGCTTTTCATCAGAAAGCACACTGTCAAAGACGTTATTTTCATCCATGGCAATATAGAGGTTGGAAGGAAAGAGTTTACTTCTACATGGAACTCCCAGGAATTGCAAAAACGAGTACAGTAGTTGACGCTGAAGATCTGGATTAGAAAGCTGGATTAAAGATGGTCCAAGATCATCAAATAACACCTAAAACATCCAAATTAAAACAAACTCCATTAATGTATGCAATCAAATAAAATCAGCATTTATGTAATTTACATAACTGAAAAACCTTTTCAGGTCAATGAAGATTTATAATTACTATTATATGGTAACAGAACATCACTCAAATTAAAAACAGACAAGTAAAACAAGCGATGGGTTCTTCCAGTCAGATTATAAATTTGCTATCAAGAGATTTCTTTGCCTCGAGTATCAGAGACCTTCACAGAAAACTTACACAAGGAAGGTCTGAAGGGTATTATTGCTCAGGCCATTTAACACATTTTTATTTGAAAATCGATGCCTGACTTGACCTATCTCCCACGAATTAAAAAATAAACAAACCCAACTATATGACTTGAAGGCAACAAAACCTCTGTTTACTTAATGCATGTATCTTATTAAACACAGATTTCTGTGACATTTCTACATACATATGAGAGAAGTCACATAATGGCAAAGACTATTTGCCTACAGTCCTTTCCAAAGTTTACCATGAGCTTCCCATGTATTTCAGCAGTCTCAGCACGAAGCCTCAGGTAAATTTTGAATTCCGAACAAAGAAAAGATTCTTTTTTCCCCAAACAAAGAAAAAGGTAACTCTTCTAAAATATCCATTGGTAACGAATTCAAATGAAAGGATAATTCATCTTATCATCTCCCTTGTTTTATTATATCACAATGACCTGTCTTTCTGGATCGTCACAATCTTCTTCAGTCTCTTTTTTGGTTTTGTCTGGCCTCCAAGGTAACCAATGCCTTGCTTCACGAGAATATTCAATATCCAACCAAATGTGCCACTTGGGGAGAGTTTTATCCTTTATTTCTTGATCCTCATCTATCTCTTCTTCTTCATCATCGTCATCTAAAAACCAAATCAAGACACACAATTGCACACAATGCACACAATTGTTAAACAAAAATTAATCCACCAAATCCAAAGACGAGACTTGACACACAATTTAGCTACTTTTAAAATGTAAACAAATACACTGTTAATAAAACAGACACAAGACAGAGCTGAAAATTTCCACATCACAGTTCTGGGGTTTGACACCAACTCTGTAAGGGCAGGAGGTTTCCAAACTTTTTGAACCAGTGAATCAGTGTCAGCACTCCAGCTTTGTCACAGAGGAGAAAAGAAAACTCTGACAAGCTCTGGACCACTTTTATCAACAGCAGTTTGCGAGCAACAGCCAAGAGTCAACCATCTTTTTGTGCAGCTTAGGTTCTTCAATTCATACCTGGGTATACAACCTGAAATGTGCTCTGTGAATACTCACGTGCATAAAACATTTTGAGAAAACCACTCAGAGGAACAAGTAACCCTATTGTGTCAAATACTGTAAATGAAGCTTGGCAATGCTGCTTTAAAATATCTGGTATTTTCAACATCTTAATTAATGTGCAATTTAAACAATCAACGTAGTTAAGTACACACAAAAGAAAGTGTTTAACCACATCCCACTTTTATGATGATCTTTCTGGACTGTTAGATACAATTAGCTTATTTTTCCTGTTACAGCAATATATTAATTCTGTGCTGAAACTGATAAGTACCCATAGGCTAAGGGAAAGCTTGTTGAGATCTTTCAAATACCTTTTTCCTTCTTGTTGTTGAGGAAAAAATAAAAGTCCTGAAAATCTGTGGTTACCTGCACTATTTTTTTTTGTGTGCAAAATCATGCCATTTCTAGAGCACCTCCAAATTCTTGTTCCTGACATTTGCCATTAACTAGGTGCAACACTCCCTCTCCCGGTTCTTAAAAATTAACAGGTGGTGGCAAGATTTTTACTCTCTACATACTTTTTGAGATCTATTAGCCTCTCCTTTAGTCAGCAACTTGGTGAAAAATTACATCATTTCCACAATCTAACCAAAGTTTGAAAAAAATTGAAAATATTAGAGATTACACCCAATTACAGATTACATTTGAACTTTCATGCTTCACATGAATGGGGGAAAGCATTGATATACGCTGGAGCTGCCCGAGACTGGCAGTGGTCCTCTGCTCTATACCGAGTCTTCTCAATTTGTGGGTAAAATACCTATAGCCTTCACCACTGGAACTGCTGACTTCAGTTAAGGGGCAAGGAAATTCCATCTTAATCCAGGGCAAAGGGAAACATGGAATCATTTTTCAATTCCTTTGTTCACTAAAAGCAACACCAAACTTGCTTCATTAGAGTTGCTACAGCAGCAGGAGCAGCAAGAGCAGAGACAGCTCATCTTTGGTCAGACACATTCCAGCCCCCTGCTTCCCTCCAAGGTGTATCCGTTTGAGAAACAATCCTTGACGTTAAGGGAAGCACTGCACAGCAGAAGACAAAGTGGGACTAAGCAGCAGCGAGGTGCATTTTCTGCTTTCCCGCTCACCCAGAAGCATTCCAGCCAAGCAAAGATGCAGTTCCTTCTGCATCACAAAGAGCACAGGAAAGGTTTTTCTCCTATTTCTACTATATTATTTGCTATAAGAAAGTGAAATCTGGTTCTAAAAATAGAATCATTAAACTAGGAAACCTTGAGGCAACTATAACCTAATAGTATAATTCCACCTGATCTACCAGTATGATGAAAGGGTCTTAAGGGAAGTAGCTTCCTTCCACTTTACTTGGGTGTGGGTCCCCCAGTAGTACTCACGCCTTCAGCCTTTTCAGCACAGAGTGGAGGATATGCCCCATTCTCCCTCAATTCTCATCCCTAGTAAGGACAACAATATTCTGTAAATAATATCATACATAGAACACTCAACACATGCTTTTCCCTGTGAAGTGTGATATACTTTATCTTAATCCCAGTAAATATTTTTTTAAAACTTGTATGTCAAAACATGAGAAGGAACAGCTTGTATCATTCTAACCAAAATGTTTAGAAGAACACGTGGACATACAATTACACATATTGACATAGGCATACCAGGCTTAAGAGCAATCCAGCCACCCTTTTCTTGTTGGTGCATCCATGCTTTCCAGCCTCTTGCTCCTTTTTCTCCAATTCGTGGTTCCCCACTATCCCAAAAGGGTTCAAAGAATTCCACCTGTTGTTTGGGGGAGCAGGAACGAAAAGAAAACACACAGAAAAATAATTGTTGCTGTTACACAGACACTACTTGGGTCAACTTAGGTTTTTCCAGACTCTACAATCACCTATCTAGGTGCAACTTCTGTAGCTAAAAACTTCGTTAAATATTGCTTAAGAATCAGCAGGAACAACTGAGTACTTCAATTATGTCTGTGGCACAGCAGGACTCTCATCAGCTCTTCTCACAAACATAAAGATTGTTTTTAAAAAGCGTTAAGCTTTAAAGCATGCAAAAGACTTTTGCGCCAAATGTCCTGTACAGATCCTTCAAGGATACGGATTCAAAGTCCCCAGGATGTGACTTTCAGAAAGCGAATCTCCTCTCCTCCCCATCTTCCATGGGATCATTGAAGAATTTGGCTAACTGAATGGTAATTCAGACAATCATACACCTATATAGTCAAATCAAAATATTACAGTTGGACATAAATATGACACAACTGAGGACAACGAGGAAAAGATCAGTCAGGCCCTTGATGTCTCAGGTTTCAGGTTGGTCAACAGCTTCAGGACATTTCCAATCAATCAGAAGCCCAGGGTTCTAGTTCTAACTTTGTCACTGCCTGTATGCAATCTGTCATCTTTAGATTCATTAATTCCTCCCCTCCTTTGTGTGTACTTAGCTCTACTGACCATCTCCCTCCTATCACATGCTTCTGCTTTGTACCAAACTTTTGCTTGGACATTGAGATGTGACTGTTAATACAAATATTAACAATAAAATTGACTCTAAGAAAAATATACACAAGAACACACAGGGCTTACAGCAACTGCAAAATCTAATCTTCATGGATTTACGCATTGCTCCAAGTGAGAAAGTAAACTATGAAAACAGTACAGAAACAAGTAATTCAAGACTGAGTCATAACGCTTCTGTAAGGGGGCAGAACGTGCGATCAGCTGTAAATCTGGCATATCCTTTTTTCAAGAACTGCACTTTTCAGCCTAAACACTGTTCCTTTTAGATTGAGGTTCCTTTCCATCCTGCTTTCTTCAAAGTTCTTAAACACTACAGAAAATCTTGCAGTTTTTCAAAGTATAACTTGAGCTTTATCTGTGTAACTATACCAAATCTCCCATCCTGTATGACAATTACAATTGAACTCTAAACTCAGGCTCTTTAAGAGGACACCACTATTATTTGAAGCACATGACTGCTCCATTGGTGGGCAACAGCATTAATCTAGAGAGAAAAAAAAAAAAAAAAAGGAGTCTCAGTAGTAGCTGCTGAGGAAGAAGGTGAGCTAATAAAAGGAAAAAAAAAAAAAAAATCTATGTCTGTCCTCTACAGTAGCCCAGCTGCATAACTAGTGGCCCTCCCTACCACTTATTAAAAAGGAAGCAGCTCCTAACAATTCAGTGGGATGATACTACACTGGCAACAGCCCCCTCTGAATATTAACTTACTAATATTGGGGTGCATGCTCAACATTCTCCTGAGCAAATCAAGAGAATAAGTCATTTAGTACTTTAATGGAATAAGCTAAATGGAATCTCATGAGTCAAATAAAAGATACTTTAAAGCACGAAGGTGTTCCTAATCTAGCCATCAAAGCATTACTGAAAACAATAGATACCGGAGAACCTAAGAAATGTTTGCAAGAATTGTCTGGAACAGAAAGAGATAAGCAGCAGAAGTGCTAACTATATACAGACTGTGGTCAGCCAGCCGATTTTTTCCCATGTTTAATTAGTAAAAAAGAAGACACGAAATGACTGGTTACCATACTTCTATTATATACAGCAGAAGCAGTTATTTGGCATATAGTTCCAGAGGACTGACAAGCATTTTTCCAATGCAAGCATCACCTTGAAGGACCGCAAAGTATGTTGTGATTAAAAATATTTCCCTATGCCCTTAAAAATTCATCAACATTTTTCTGTTACAGCATTCTCTGTAATGCACAAGGACACACATGCATTTAAATGGAAATTGCTACCTGTCCCCTTGTTGGCAAATCTTTTACACTGTCAGGTTTAAAGAAGGTGAAGTCAATCAGAGCCTGAAACAAAGACACTGCTTTCTCAGAATGGCCAGCCTGTCTCAGGAAATGGCACTGCTGAATAAATATAGCTGTAAAGCAGAGAGAGAGAGAAAAAAAATATTATTTCAAATAAATTTTGTTGTATTTTCTTACAGCCCACAAATATACAGAAGACACAGATGAAGTACTGTAGAGTATAATTGCTTTGGAACAGTATCAAAATCCAAAACACAGGGATGCATGTCAAAGTTCTTGTAGTTTAATTAACTTTAAACCTCCCACTTTAAATGCAACAACCAGATGACTTTTATTCATGCCAAATACGCACTGTTGATGAACAAAAGTTATACGTGATGGTCCCAACTTCAGTTTATTCAGCATCTGACAGAGTGGGTCATAGTCCTCTTTGAAGATGCCGGGCATTAGTACAATTTACACAGTAAGTCATTACAACAAAAATCCTTTTTGCCTCATTTTTGCATGAGATAGTTGCATTGGTAATATGTTGGTAATATACCATTTTCATTCCAACCATAATTCCTATTTTCTTTTCCTTTACTTAAGAACCCAGTTAAGAGACACCCAGTCTTTTGGCCAAAGTATTACTACTTGAAAGTAGGAAAGAGTCCTATCCCTTGCTCTTCAACAAATTATTTCTGTAATCATTGCCATAACCCTACTACACACTGAGCCTCAAGTCTCAGCTTAAAAGGGGAAGCAAAGCCCCAGTTTTTCACTTCGTATATTCTCAGCGAGCCTTAAATGAAAGAGCTGAAGAATTAACAAGTATTATAAACACTTCTATTACTAGGCAATTCAAGGAAATCTCAGAGATATTCCATCCCCCCAAATTATACTCAAGTCTTAACAAAACAATGGCTGTTCAAAAACCAAATTGCTTTAAAACATGATCTTAACTGGCGTGCAAAAAAAACACCCTACCAAACAACCGAGACTCATAAATCAGGGCTGACTTAATTCATTGATAGTTTTGAAAAACAGTTCTTCAAGAACTATTGTTTCTTCACTAAATGCATTGGCTTTGGAGGGTTTCAAACAATCCAAATATTTTCGTGTCTAGATACACACACGTAACAACATAGGTTAGCATCAATTGCTTCTAATGATCATCCTGTTTTTTAATACTAAGAAATGGTAAGGATTTACTCCTTTTACTTGTGTTCAGATTTACATCAGATGTGTGCACATAAAAATTTGAATTCAGCTAGAATATATAAACTGGGCATTTAATCCAATTTTCCTGCAAAGTCAATGATTGTTTCTGGTTAACAGGCTCTTAAATTTCTGAAGATACT
Organism: Chionis minor; assembly: GCA_013398295.1. Lineage (NCBI taxonomy): Eukaryota > Metazoa > Chordata > Aves > Charadriiformes > Chionidae > Chionis > Chionis minor. Next base: position 611,263 of record VZSF01001143.1, read on the forward strand.
TAAACAACAAAAAGTATGTTTAAGAATATAACAAAATCTTCCGAAGTATTTTAACCAATCTAAGCGCTTTCCCCATCAATTTCAGTACCCAATCGACACTGAAAAATTTGTCCTTTCCTAGTTTCTCAGCTTCAAACAGATGAACTTTGATTAAAATAGTCTGAATGTACAGAATATCTCACCAGGACTTGCTGCCAAACTGGAGACAAAAATAAACTATAGCATAAGATTTTCTGCATGATAAAAAAAGAAAACTGTATTTGAGAAATGCAGAGATCAGCATTTTCTTTTGGTAAAAGCTGAAAACAGCATGAATACATACTTAATTCACTCCATGATGCTAAGACATTTCTGCAGGTGAAATGACCTAAAAGATAAGGCTGTTTCTCCCCAACCAGTAGGTACGATTTGAAAAACAGGACTCCCTTTCTACAGCAAGATTTGAGAATTCTTACCTTCATTTGCTTTACATTAACAGATCCTAGGAAATTTAAAATATTACAGAGTGCTATCTCAAAATAAGTAAAAACTGACCTATCATTTTAGATAATTTAACCTGCTTTCTTAAATTTCATGTTTTAAAAACCCACTCATTTATTTCCAAGCAGATAGTACTGTGTACTGAATTGAACACTAGATGGCATAATCCACCACTATTTAGAATTGGCTCTTATACTTTGTCATTAGCAAAGGTCAAAGGTTGAAGACACAGGCCTACCATACATCTAACCTGCCACCCAGCTCGCTGTTAATGTGGGAAACTCTTGTATATTTATCTTAATGAACAACTCTGTAATCTACCTAATAAGTACACTATCAGTTCAAATTCAGCCTGAGAATTAGGTACTTGAGTCACTAAAAAAAAAAATAAAATAAATAACAATCTCCGATCAAGAAGTCTCCCCACCAGAAATTTCTCCACTCCTATCATTTGAATTTCAAAGAGGGGCGGGAACCAAACCAAAACCCCAAACCCTCAGCAGTGCTCATAAACAAATCATACAGTATTAATACATTTGTCCTGAGAATCATTCATTGTGCCTTGTGAACAAAGTGACTGAAGTGTTGGAAATCTGACAGTAGAAGCAACTAGAAGCTATCAGGCAGTACAATATCCACCTGCCAGCACAGGATTTTTCCTTTAAAGCGCTTTTTGTGCTTGATCCAAGATGAATTAACTGAAGACCATAAGAGACCGGAACAAGTCAAATTAATTTGTAATCCAGAACCTCAATCTACAAGTCCAGGCTGGATATTGCATAAACAGATAGCACCATTGCTCACGCAGCAGTTACAGGACTTGGATAAAAATAAGAGGTTCCTTGGATCATGACACATATGAAGAAACGTGGACTGCTTTGTAGTAGCCTCCTTTAGATTTAAAAAAAAAAAAAAGTGAAAAAAACCCCAAAGATATTCATGGTGACACTAATATTTGCCCGTCCTCAGTGTATTCATAGATTAAGAATCACAATGACCCTCAAAGGTAGAGAAGCAAAACTCAAATGGGATAGATGAAGCCATTTAGCTCCACATAAATTTAAAGCCCATACCACAACTGATCATGAACTCATTTCTTCCCTGGATCCAGTCCAGCATCCTAACCATCTGACTAATTTTCCTTCCAGGGATAATTATATAATAAATTATAAGTAGTAGATATATGCATACAATAAATATAAAAGGCATGATCACATGGTATTGCAGTTTAGATTTCTCCATCTGTGAACTGGGATGCTCAAGAAAATTTCACATCAGACTTCCTATGTGCCTTCTCTTTTCTGGATTAAAGTAACTAACCATAAAACTTTTGAACAAGAGATGAATGTTTCTTTCACAAGCCAATTTCTTTTTTTTAATAAACATTTTTCAAAGATAAAAGCACATCTCTTGGCTGTTGGCTGCCTTTCTCCAGCCTTGACATTTGTACTGTAAACTGCTCAGCACATTAGACTTTACTGGATGTTATATCACAAACTCTCCTGGGGAAAAAAAGCATCTGCTTTATCCATATTTGGTTGGAATATCTCCCTTAATTCTCAGCTAAGAAATCAGGATGTCAGGCATTCTGAAGAGAATTAAAATTTCCTGTAATAAATAGCAAAGTCTATTCTTATAGAGAATGTAGTCAACTCCTATGAAGGCCATTCTGACCGCGACATGAAACAGCAAGAACCTCACCTAGCGTAGCTTCTTCTGTTCCGGGCAGTAGGGGATGCGATACCATGCTGCCATCCTGTACAGCTGCTAACGTAGTCAAGCATTTCCCATACAGACTATTGATTTTTGAAACTGAAAAGGTAGTGAACTGACTTTGACAGAACAGGAGATATTTCTTCCACAGCTCTGGATTATTGGGATGTAAGAAAATTAGCTTCTGCCATTCTTTGATCAAAGCTGGTGGCTCCCAGAATTCTGTGCAAATCTTCAGCCTGGCGAGTTTCAGATCAACACTACTTGGATTGCTTTCAATTGCCCTCTCTAAAATAGCCAGTTTCTTTTCTAAGATTAACTTCAGTGATTTTCTTCTTACTTCCTGCTCTCCCTTACTGGCATAAGGGCTGGGTCCTCTCATTAATTCATCCTTAAAACAAAAGAAAAATCATAACAACATTAGGAAGAACCATCACTAGAATCACGAGAAGAATGCTGACATTTGTGAAGATGAATTAATAGCTCATTCTTTACCAACAGAAGATATATAGTCCTAAACAAAAGAAACTATAACGTAATGTTCATGTATTTATTACTTATACTAAGCAACCAGGTCTGTCGAAACACATACCTGAAAAGAAACAAATTCCATCCAAGCATTAACGTCTCTTGGGTTCTCTCTGACTTTCTTGTTATGTTCTTCCACTTTTGTCATTAGAATGGAGTTAATGTTTATCCCAGGTTCTTGAGCCACTTGCTGCGTATCGACTGGCTCATGTTCTGCACCCTTGCACCCTTTTCCTTGGAGCCACACTGTGGTTGAAGGATCATAAATCCCAAGAGGATTTACCTCCCCTATGTCAGAAGGGTCATCAGTTTCTATTTGGAAAACCGGTATAAAAGCAGTTGGATCAGACAGAGAACTTTTACTGCAAACAGGAATCCCATCTGTGTTCAGCAGCTTCACATTGTCCTTTGTGAAGTAGCGCTCGGGTCGTCTCTGTAATTGCTTTCTTTTTGCTCCAGAACTGTCCCAAGTTATACACTGTTTCCTTGCATCTATGCCAAGACAGGACTCTCCTCTTCTTTTATATCTTAGAAGGAAAAACACAATCAAACGTCTTCTAAAATGCACGTTAGAAAAGATACCTCCCTTTTTGAAAGAAAGCTCGGAAGAAGTAGTTTAAATTAAATTGAGCCAAATAACGTATGCATAGACCTTCAAAGGTGTAAGAGTTTGGTAACTTTCTCCTAAATCGAGACTTCAATCTCTTTATTTTTTCAGAGCCATCACGTCTTTTATTATGATACTAAGCTTCCTCCGAGTTCACCAGTATCCTGGTATTCTCAGCAGAAGAAAAAAATATTTTTTCCTCCTATCCTTTTCAGCCATGTAGACAAACTTGGAGAAAGAACAAATGGTATTATTTAAGTCTATTTAGATTAGATTACTTGAAACTGAAAAATCAGAAACTGATAGTTCAGTCCAGTAATATCCTCCTGTATCCCTAAGCCGCTATACATTTCATATGCCAAGAAGAGGGCAGGGAGGAGCAGGGGGGGAAGGAAAGAGAGACCAGGTTGATAAAGGCCACAATAATGCTACGGATTAAGAAAGGAAAATACCATCTTAAAATATTACCAAGAATGTCATTTCAGTGGCAGACACAGTGACGTGCAATGTTAAAATAACACTCTTCATCTCAAACAACAGCTCAGAATCCAAAGGTGGCAGAAAATTGGAATGGATTGCAACCAGGCAATTTTACTGCAAAGGTATATACACTCCAAAAATAAAACCCATAAATCCTCCCTCCTCCACAAATAATTACTTTTTATATATAGTAAACAATTTTTCTTGAGAACATCAAGAAGTAAGTGTACATGCATAATGTATGAGCTCAGTGTAGGCTCCTTTAGATGGGCTTCTCCACTAATGTGGGGAAATGTTCTGAAGGGTCATCATAGTACCAGTAATCCACAAAGGATGTTGAATACGCATTTATACTCATTTGAAATGTAACGATGCATTAGATAGATACCCTTTCGTACAATGTCTGGGTGATCTAACATAAAATCTGTTTGTTAAGAAAGTACCTGTACTTTTTGCAAGGATATGAAACTACTCAAGTAAGTAAACCTCTTGAAAAATCTAGTATTAATCAGTACCTTCATTTCCCTTTCAGACACAGAAACAGAACAATAGAGATGAAAATGGGCACTTGCCCAAAGATGATCTACAACAGAACCCAGGATTTCTGACCTCAAAACCATGCTTTTGAATCTGCCCCATGCTGCCACCTCCAGATGGCAGTTCTGCAAGTTCACATGCCTGCAGTCTACTACAGGGACAATGTTTGTAGAAAGAATCAGTGTCATACACTTTATTCCCATTATTTCATGGCATCTTTTGCCTTTTAAAATATTTACGCCCAATGTAAAGTCAAATTTTGAAATAAACTGTTGAGTTATCTTCTCACCTTCCACATAAAAGTTTCAGAGCCAGACTCAAGTTAATGAATCTTGAGAGAGTGACTCTATGATAGCTTGGATACCAATAGAAAGCAACATATCGTACCTTGCTATGTCCCCTCGATACAGGGATTTGTAGGCCCAGTTTGCAGGGTCTGGTTTCTTGTCTATTCTGAAGGTTTCTGCTGTGAAAGCCCGGATATCATCAAGCCAAACAAAGCGCTCGCTGGCAAGGTTTAATGTCTTCTTATCTAGACTGAAGAAAAGGAGAAGTAGTATATTCTGAACTTTTGTGCATATATTCAGCATTTACAAAACCCAGAAAACATTGCATTTCTGTACTTCGTAATAACTTAATCTACTGCAAGTCATGGTGCATGATCCATTATTGCAAAATCAGTCACACATTTAGAAAAAAATAACTAGAAATACACTAATAGGACCATCAAAACAAAACACAAACTCTCCTTGCACTTGCAAAAATCAGGTTTAGGATTATGAAAGGTAATGACAAGATTTAACCAATCAATTGCTTCACAAGCTATAATATGAAAGTCATGTATTACTACTTCTAAAATTTACCTTTGTTTTAGTAAGATGCTACAATTAAGAAAAACAGGATAATCTGTAAGAGGATTATGTTGATTAGCTGTAATTATACCCATGCATTTGATAAAACAGCGCCCAAAGTGGTTTATGAATTGCAGTTACACAAATGTACTTAAGCAGAAATTGCCACGTGCCTCCAAACTGTAGACAACTATGAACTTCCAATCTGAATTCACGTTACAAATATGCAACCTAGTAAATTAATTTCACAGTCATGAGAAGATTTCTAAAATTTCACAAGACCTACTACATTTAGAACAATTTTGTGGTTCAGGTTTCAAAAACAGCCTCCTGAAAACTCAATATTCTCTTGGTATCGACAGTTTATGGAAAGAAGTGAAAATAGAGAGCCTGAAAGAACTTCAGCCCTTTCATTTGGACAAAGCAGTGGGTGGTTGACCCAGTGTAACAAACAGGTGATGAACCAGTCCATTCCATCCAGCCAGGACACCCTTCCAGCAATGACAAGAGTGACTGGGCAGAGCACAATGGTCTCAGCATCCCAACGATTTCTAGTGTGCTTCCTGACAGCCAAGTAAGCCTTACGCATCCCAAACCAGAAATGAAGTCTTTGTACAGGAGGAAGCGAGTGTGGCTAGAGCATCAGACAACACCTCCAGTACTGCTGCCATTCTTCCACAGAGAAACAATGTTCGTATCCCTTGGCATAGACACCTACCCACGAGCCTGTGATCTCAGCTCCTAGTTAACCTGCCTTGGGAAAAGCAGTAAATCGGAGAAAGTCAGGGACTGCCTGGGCTACGCCCAGCTGTAACAATAATTCCTCAATGTCACCAAATCCTCGCTCTGTCCCCAGGAGCAGCTGCACTGCTGTGAATTAGAGCCAGAGCTGCTGATGCTAAACTAAAAAAAAACAGTAACTAGGGAATCAGAGAGAGGCAAAATGGCTGCTCAGACTGGCAAACACACTGAGAAACACGGAGAGGTGACTTACACAGCCTGTTAAGACTGGGCCACTTTGAATGAAACTATCAAAACCCAACAGACTGAGAAAAACACAGCTAGGTATGCCAAACTTGAACACTCAGTAGGTTCACGGAGCCTCTTTTACTGCTTAAAGACCACGCTAGTCACCAGATACCTATTTTCTTGTTCCATAAAATATGATACCTCCACTAATTACACAGTACTTTACAACTCCTGAAATTGACAAAAGAGATTTAGCAAAATAATTTCAATTGTTCAAATATCCATCTAGATGCACCATGAGCAAGAAGTATGAAGCACATGGCATAAAGCAATAAATGGCTGGACATAAAAGAAGTGTTAAATCATACAGGAAACTTTGTCTTAATATGAAAAAAAAGGAAATGTTAACTCTCTGAGTAGGAAGTTATATTACAAGGCAAACAGAGATGTATATTAAGACTTTTGCACTAATTAAGAATAATGTTTAATGCAATCCCTCTCCAAACTCTCCCAAAAGAAGATCCATGAAAGGAAACAAGATGCTTACAAAAACTCAACATAAGCCTCCGCATGTTTGTTAAAATATATTTCATTACCACCATACTATGCTTTGTTCTGCAGAACAGTAGTTCACAAAACATTTTAGTCACAATTTTTCAGATACAATTAAATAAGTGCTTCTAATCCTATTTCCATTGCTTCGAACGCAGGTTTAGTCATATACAGCTTGGAAAAAAAAAGACCCACCAGTGGTAAGAATTTAATTCATAAAGTTGAAGAGACAATTATAAGAACACAATGAATTTACATCTTGCATAGTATTAATAAATACATACTTTGTGGCTGCTTCCTTTTTGTGACTTCTGCCACTTCCTGTGGTGTTGTCCTTGATGTGCTTCGTGTCCAGGTCCGACTCACTGCTACTGGAGTCCCCTTTGGCTTTCTTTTTTGTCTTCTTATAGTGGTGATGCTTTTTCTTTTTCTTTTTCCTTTTCTTACTTGACTGTTTCAGACTCTCATCTGTATCGCTCTCCCCTGACAACTCTGATCTTGAAGTAGCCCTGCTTGGAAACAAGTATATATACACCTACATACCTAGTATAAAGAAATATGACCATCAGAAAGTTCAAAATCATTTTACCCTTTATGTTTATTCCCCCTATATTTTTGGGGAGAAGAATTAGCAGCAACACATACAATGAAAGTGATATAAATCTGCATTAAATAACAACTATCTACGTATTTTCAGCTGCTGGGATTACTGACAACCAGTCTTAACGTTTTAATTGTTAAAGGCATTTTGACATGTGATCTGTAGAAATATCCATCTGTTATCATTGCCAAATTAAAGAAGGTAACTGAGCTGATAAAATTTCCTAACATTGCTAAGACAATTTAGGTCAAGCTAAGGGGACGAGAAATCTTTCAATCTGCAAAAGAATTAAGTCTGCACTTTTTTTCCTTGTTTCTTTATGATTTACATAAGAAATACCAAAACCATACTTTTAAAATCACTTCCAGATTAGAAATTCAAATCTCACTCAAAGAACAATTTTTGATGACTACTAAATTAATGTTATCATATAATATAATGTAGTAACAAACACTACATGCAACAGACAACTGACTGAATGAGACATCACACAAAGGACAGGCAGTTTCTATATCATTGTACATACTACAGACGCTCCCATATTTAGTAATCAACTGAAATAATTGAGGTCTTCTCTAACCCTTAATTAAAGCACAAGCTCTTTTAAAACAGTTTTTCCTGGCATCTTTCAGTAAGAGAAAGGAGTGGCAAGTATCAGTATTCCCAATATGTCAAAAAAAGAAAATGCAGCGTTTCAGAAGCAAGGCAACTCAAAACCCAAAAACCCCACCTTACACGATTTATTTAAGGGCAGTAAGAAAAAAGAAGCCATGGGAGAACCGTTACCAGACCTTTAAAACAAACACACACACACTCCCCCAAACCAAAGAAACAACCCCAAACCCACAAAACCTACCAACTATGTTGGAGTAATTAGTTTTTGTTGAACTGAGAATGTACCCTAGTAACAGGAAAAAGATCAAACATTTCCCTGTACACTATTTTTTGACAAATTCTTTTTCAAAGATTAATTAAATACGGTGGGTTTACTATGTCATTCTATTTGAGTGGTAATTTTTAAATTCCTCATCTTTATAACACTAAAGTCCTGAAAAGATGTGAAGAAATACAAGCAGAATATATGACTGATAAACAGAACAGTGACTGCATTTCAATCACACAATACATGTAATGTAAGAATAAGTACACAAAAAGATATATTCAGCTGTGATTGTTACTATAAAGTCATTCTCTATCATAACCACCAACAGTCATTGTAAACACAGGAGCTTGTACCAAACTGAAAGTGACTAAGTTTTTGAACTTGACAACTGCAATTTGATTCCATTAATTAAGTGCTAGTTACAGTGTAGATATGCCAAGTATAGCAACTATTCTAGTGAAGCTATTAAAACTAGTTCTTCAGCAAACGTGGCTGCTTAAAGCTCATTTTTGTAAAAGAATATAATCACCCACTTCAGTGATCAGCATGTTCTACACAGCCGCACAACTTGATACATGTAATATTTCACTAATTCACATCTTCAATGAGTTTTTAAAAAGTACAAAACTCGACTGTGAAATGGCTGATTGAACTGGTTTTCACAGAGAAATCACAAAGATGATGCTTAATCTTTACATTATTTCAAGGGTCACTTAGGACATTCAAAAACTAATGAAGAATCATGATCACTCAGTTCCCTTTCCATTCCGAAATAACAATGATTTAAATGCAGCTGTGAGAAAAAGAAAATGGGAATGTAATTGCATAAGTATAATTTCTCATTATTTTAAGTTAAAGGACATGGAAGCATTATTCATACTTTTTATATATGACTCAGTTCAGGCCTTTTTAAATAGTGAACAGGGGAGTGAAAAGCATCCCTAAAAGCTCCTGATTCTGGTCTCACATAACAAAAGATAAGCAGGACAAAAGAAAGAGGTTATTTTAAAAGATACTGAAGTATATTCTACCTTATTAGTGGTGATTTTTCAGGGACGAGATTTGCAACTTCTGTAGTGCGCTGATGCAGTAATAGTGCATCTTCCGTAGAGAAGCTTGGGTTACTAAGCCAGTCCAATTCTGCAGGTAAAGAAAAGCATGAGCTCAATACGAATTATCCTGCTGTGTTTTTTAAAGTTGGGGGTTAATCTAGCCAGCAGACAGATAAATTCGCAGCAAATGTCACTAAGTCATGTGTAATAATTGAGTGTATCGGAAAGCAGTCCATGAAATTTCCATTTAGCAGAACACTAGGTTGTAATGACGTAGAATATTTAAGAGCTGTAATCTTCCCCGACATCATTCTAAGCTTCAAAAAAACCTCACTATACCATAACACTTAAAAGTTCATACTGAAAGAAGGTAATATGTTTCATACACTGCTATATATTTAAAAAACCCCAAATCTGTCCAATACGAATTTTTACCATGTAAAATATATCTTTATGTATTCTATAATTGTTATATATGCATAACTATATATGGTCTTCTAATGTATCTTCATCTTTTATATATAAACAATAATTACATACAATATAGACATTTACATATTTAAAGAGTCAAATTGAAAAATTACCAAAGGGCATAATTAAATGAAAGGTGTAGTTAACGAACGCAATACAACTTATGCAAACTTACAAAAATGTACTTTACTCACTGCATGGAAAATATTTTTAACATAATTTTATTGATGGAGACACCCGTTACTGGTAAGAATACTCAAGTGTTTTATACAAGGTCAAAACGTGTCACTGGATTCTCAGTTATCTAACCACCGAAATACCATTAGACTTTTAAATAGCGTGAAAAAAGGCTAATTGATGCTAATTTTGATATATTAGTCAGCATTAAGCATTTTGCTTAATGTTGCTAGACCTCAGCCATTTCACTCATCAGATAAAGATCATATACTTGACAGAATGTGGAGGGGGAATTTTTTGCCATAATTTTACTGGTATTAAAGCTTCTATAACAATTTTCATAGAGATTTCATTTCCAGAATTCTTTCAAGTATGTGAAATTTTCTAACATATTAACCAACAAATGTTATTTCACATAAGCACAGAATTTAACATCAGCCTCTCCAGTGCCAGACCACAGGAGACAACGGCAGAGGGAACAAATGCCTGTTCTCTGTGCTCTTTACAACCATTTTTGCCTCTGTGTTCTTCCTGTCACGCTCTTGTCTCTGTGCTTTTGACTACTCTGACCTCTAATCCTTAAATAGCATGAACTCATTGTCTGCCAAGCCATACATCTCTCCTCCTTCTCAAGTATTTCTTTCAGAAATAGCTCTTCATACCAAAATTCTTTCTTCCATCTCATATCCCTGAATTGTTGTCCACAAAAGGATTTGCAATGGAGCAGGCTGCGAAACAGTCTGTTAACCCAAGTTAAGCTCATCAAGAAGTACATACAATCAAGCGAAGCTCCAGTTCACGTTTCCCAAGAGACTGTCCTTGCTACCAAAGACCAAAAGCCCCGTGGGGAGAGCCATCTTCCCCGGCTCATCCTGAACCTCCACCTCTGGGCAGAGGAGAGCCCACAAATTCACGGCAGATCAGGACCAAACCAGACTTCCCACGAGCACTGCAACCAATACGCTGCAGGGGGCTGCCACGCACCATTGCCCAGCTCACCAAAATGTAGGATGCAGACTAAAAAGAATTAAAATTTCAGCTATACAGTATATATATGAGTGTTATTGTAACCTGCCTGGCAATCAGAATCACCAAACCTAACGCAAATACACAATGTCACCTTGTTGCAAATTAACATGAGACTATTATTTTTTCCCCTTCCAGGAAAATACTTGAGATATATTAATGTAAAATCATAATAAAAATTGAAACCATAAAACTGTGACCCTTACTTGCCTATTTAAAATATGATAAAAATTACTATTTAATTTAAATTACTCCACCCTGGCACAAATGCCTTCATTTTAAGTACATGTCCATGACTCTAAAACTGTAAATCTCCCACTTCTTCCAAAACCTTTGGTGAACTTAAAGGAGAAAGACTTATGCTAGATAATATCCAAGCAACATTCCACTGGCCTATCAAAATAATTATTCCCCCTGCTGGGGAATAAAGTATAGCGCAACAATAAGTTAATTTCTTATTTTGATCCTGTAAGAGATGTATTAAGAACAAACTTAAAATCAGAATTACTTCTTAGAAGAACTGCATTTAGTATTTTCCACAAATTACCAAATTTTTTCTCATGGATAATTCTGTAACCATTACACATTTAAAACACACAGGATTTAAATAAATTCATACACCTCATAACGGCATAATCAAATTGAAGTTAATAATTCAGTGTATGTCATGCAGTATGCTGAATGCCACCTTATACCTGAGATTTTTGAGGTATATTTATTAAATGTGATACTGATTATAAAAATTATCATCTTCCTTGTATTCAATTATTTCTGCTCATTTTGGTAACGAAGACGGGGTGTGACAGGAGCAAACTGCAACCCTACTATGTTTTTCCACTGGTCACACTCTGGTCTTCCTTAAACATACGGAAATTCAGAGAAAGGACAATGGTACAGAACACTCCAGACTTCAGTAAACGCAACTGATCTGTGCATAAAGCCTTTTATTTATTTACAGAAATAAGCAGACATTTAATTCTCTTAAAAAATAAATCCATCTTTGTGTTGATTCCTTTTGTACTACCCAGATACACCTAACAAAACAGAAAGATTTACTGGTTGGCAGAGTCTCTGGTGTAAAAGCACATCAAACAGCACAAAACTAACTTATTAGCCAGGCAAGTCTCCTTAAAATTATTATATCTGTTCTAAAGATATACAAAACAACTAATTTGTCTTTGGCCAGATCTCAAATAACATACTTTAGGCACAAAGATATTGTCTGCAGACTTCGAGCTACTCTTCTTTTTAATAAATTATCATTTCACTTTGTAATGTGTAATAAATCATGTACTAGTATTATTTTTGGTGGAAATAAATTTATTGTAAGGTAGTTCTGTATTGATTTGAATGAAGAATTATGGTTCCAAAATCACTTGAAATATATTAATATTAATACTCATGACACCTAATAAAACACTGGGTTACTTTTTTTAAAAAGCAAGCTTGAATGTAGAATGAAGTTAAATAATTTGCCTTCAGTCATACAGAATTGTTGATGACAAAATTCAGAATTCGAGACTTACAATATTCAGATGATTAGGAAAAAAGTCTAAGACATTTAACTTTCAAGATCTTGATCTAAGGTCTTTTTAAAAGCTGTACGCGTTGAAGCAGGCTTTTCGTTGATTTCAAGGGCGTAATAGCAGGTCCTCCAGAGATTAATGCAGGGAATGCGTTTTTTAATAATATCCATCAGTGTAAACACTTTAGAAACAGACCATCCCAAACTAGGAAAAAAATGTTTGCATATATGTATGCTAAATTTTATAACCTTGAGCCTTATGGCACTACTGTGCCAAGTAACTTCCAAATGGAGATACAGCTCCTTAGCAGCACTAAGAGCTTCAATCTTAAATAAGATATATAAAGCAACCGATACATTTCTTTTAAAAATGGCATTATTGATCACATTGACAAAATAAGCAGAGAAGATAAGAATGCAAGCAAGCAGTAATGCTCCAGCTGTTTTAGAAAACACAGTAAAACATGGGGCTGACCAACCATATAAACTTCCCTGAAGCACAAAACACACTTTCAACAAGAGGCTACACCTCAGCTGGCGGAAGAGTGGAAAGCAGTGATCTTTGTATTTCTCTGTTTAAAAGGCTGTTCTAAGACCAGAAACACATTCTTAAATAAAAAGAGTCGGCAATAATTTCATTCCCCTCCTCCTCCCAGCAAATTAATCCTGCAGCTCACAGAAGGATGAAGCCTGGATTTCTGAGTTGTATCCTCCATCCTGTACATCCCCGCTGCTGCCACAGCTTCAGGAATTATCTGGGTACTCTAGACCCTGCTATAGTACTTTTACCACATCCCATAATTATTGGCTGGGCAAGAGGCAGCCTGCGCTGTGTCAGATTGTGATCTCCGAAGATGTTTATTAGTTGGCTAATGCACATGTGATCATTGCCAAGCCCATCTATCCTGGTTAGCAGTTCGATTCACCTTGCAGCCTTTCTCTCAGCAGTGGCATTTTATCAAGGTTTATCTTCTCTAAGCAAATGTACATTTTCAGAGACCTCTACTTTTGCCATTTCTCTCCCCCACCACAACAAATTTGACCAAAAGGGTTAAAACTCCCAAGGAGAAAGAGATATGAAGTAGGCTGGCAGACAGATGCACAGCAATCGTGCATGAAATCCATTTCCCTAGGAAATTTGCTTTAAATGTAGCAAAATAATGTCCATTATCACAATTAACTATTAGAAACAAACTTCCAAGATGTCATTTTGACTTAACTTTACCTGAAAGTATGCTATTTCCTTACAGATGTGAAGTCACTAACTTGGTCCAATATGATTACAACAGTGAGCACGAGAAGAATGAGGTTTATTTTTTATATATTTTAAATTATTGGTTTAGGGCCTCCAAGGAAAACTCACCTTCAGAAATGGAGTCATAAACATTAAGGCCCTGACTGCGCCTTTATCTTGGTTTTACCTGAGCAAATGAGATCAAATTGCCTTTTTAAAACATTGAAGAATCACACTGCAGGAACCAACCCCTATAGCACAATCAACATGCCTCTGTGGATACACCAGGGAAATATTTAGAATTCTCCAACTACAGTATTTTCTGAACAATTTAATCAAAATGACTTAATATTATGGAAAGAACTGAACAATTTTTTCCATTACACAACACGCAAGTCCAAACCTCCTTGTAAATAATTTTCAGTGAATCAGTTAGTTGGATTCAAACATTGAAATGCATTCCAAACTTTTGAACTCTATCTTTTCGTTTCTTTGTTATTTTGTCTTGTCAGATGTTTAAAAAGTTTATCATTTTCGCAGACCAGATTTACGTTCTTAAAGAACATAGAGCATAAAATGTAAGACTTCTTTTGTGATAATAGGCATGTACTTGTTATTGTTCTACTCTACCATTCACATTCATGAGCACAACAGCAGAAGCAATCCAGTGGCATTCCTTTTACACCTTTCCAAGCAGAAAAAAAAATTAAAAGTTACAGTGCATGTCTACAAAGACAATTTTTAAGACTTATGCAAAGCCTTTTCTTGCCTCTCAGAATACTGAAAATCTGTTTTCAGCAAAAATCACTGCAACATCTTGCTTATAGAATAGTTCAGACTGTAAATAATGCTGTGCATAATGCTTATGACTGTTATCAGGGTTAATTATTACCGCTGCTCCATTCAGTATGGCTACTGATAAATTTGTAATTTATCTTCTACCAAAAACTAATTAAGCTTGACAACATAATTGTAAGAAACCATACACAAAATTACTTCGCGCTTTAGAGGTTGCTGCAACTCAGCAATCTAGCAGGGCAGGAAGAGTGTGCAGCAATACTCCCGTTTCAGGCAACGCTTGTATTTATACATGGTTTAGGAAGGTTTGTAAGAGACAGAGGTGGTCAGAGGAATGAAACGTGGTCAGCGTATTTACATTATTACCTCAGCTTTCACAATAAAATTATGAAGCAGTCCCAAATGACTACAAAAGACAACTCAATTTTGCATATCACATTAAATATAACATACTCTGTGATCTCTGTATTATGATGGACTTTGGCTTCATATCAGCTCTGAGGAGAGTCATCCATCAGAGAGATACCAAAGTTGCCCATCAAGTTCTCAAGTTATCACAAGCTGAATGTGTGAAATTTGATATATGTCACCACAAATGTGGTTCTGAGTTAATAGTCAGTTTTTACAACTCTACTGAAATGCGGTCATTAAAAACAAAGTATCATATTGGCTAAAACATAAAACAAATAAATTATGTTCCTTAAAGTTTGGTCAATAATCCTCATACAAAAGAACTTCCAGTAGACCAAAACGTAAATCATAAACAGTGCTAGTAACTGAACTTTAGATCCAAAAGTCAGTCTTAACATCTTTTTCTGTGTAATTTGATCTTCCAGACAGGTGATCTGTGGTGACACAGACTACACTTAACAAACCTAAAGGCTAAATTCCCAGAGTTTTAAAATATACGCAAAGTCTTACTATTAGCGAATGTTACCGCACCTCTGCCAGGCAGAGCAGCTCCTCTCTTCCTAGAAGCTATAATTTGGGATCTTATTATGTCCACTATTCCCTGCACCAAGTGTCATTACCAGAAAGGCTCCTGAATGTGACTAGAACACCTCTGTACTGGCAGACCGAGTACCAACAGCTGCAATGCCATCAGGGGGTAATGCAGAACTGGTCTGAACAAGCAGCTAACCCCAGCCTGTATCGCTCATAGCTTCAAAAACTCACCATACTGACTGGACCAAATATTCAAGAAAGTTAGCCTAGGTAAACAATTCTGTTGAGTTTCCCCTTGCTGTGGTGCCTAGAGGATGGGCAGACTCAAGGGTGGTGACAGCTGGAAAGCAAAAAAATTAGTTCGAAACACCTCCCAGTAGAATTAATAAATGGTGTGCGCATGTCAGAGTTTGGCAATACACCAGACAGGGCTCTTTGGCTCTTTACTCCTTTAACAAAGATATAACCGCTAGACAGCGACCACGACAGCCAAAATGATAAACTGAATCACAACCTCACTCATGACCTTCCAAAAAAAAAAAAAAAAAACCAAAAAAACCCAAAAAAACAAATGCAGCTTAACAAGCAAGGAAATAAAACACTTTTTAACTTATCCGAGGCTCGTGGGGAAAAAGCAAACTCGTTTCCTGCATAAAGCAAAACTTCTCCACCACACACACACAAAGTTAACGCACTCGTATTTTTAAAAGATGAGTATTTTTACAGCCACGCCTCCAGCATCTACCGGCAGGCAGCTGGAAGCAAACCTGAACACACCCGAGAACCCGTCAATGAGAAGCCAGCACCCTTTTTACGGGGGCGCCCCTATTTCGGGGTGTCTCCACAGCCACCTCACGGAAAGTAACTTTATTCCCGAACACGCTAACTTTATTCACACCGGCAGCGACGCGCCTTGCGCAAAGGACGGCTCGGCGCTCGGCTCGTAGGCTGCGTACGAGGGAGGAGCCCGGGCCGAGGGGCACGCCGCCCCCGGCACGGCAAACCGGCCCCTCCGCCGCGCTCACGGGCCTCCGGAGCCGCTGGACGCGGACGGCCGCTGCCGGGGTCCCGGGCCATCCCCCAGCGACAGCACCGCCCGCGCCGCAACCCCATGGCGGCCGGCGCACGGTGCGCGGAAAGGCTGGCACGGTGCAGAGGGCTCCGCGTGGAGGCGAGGGGAAACGAAAGCGCTTCCCGAGGGCCGGGCCGCGGTGGGCTGCTGAGGGGAAAGAGGGTTCTCCCAGGACTTTACCTTTCCTGGAGCCCTGGCTGCTACCGGTTGGGGGCTCCCCGGGCTCGGCGGCACCGGCGAAAGCTGGGAACAGGGCCATGTCTCAGCTTACCGCCGCTACTATCTGCCCGAAGTGCCCCGCGGAGCGACGGGGTAAGATGGCGCCGCGGCGCCGAGCCTACTGGGAGATGTAGTGCGGCCGCCCGACTTCCCAAAATGGCGGCGGGAGCTGCCGGTTGCTCTGAGGCGAGAGTGACTTAGTGGTGGGGCCGCGGTGGGCGTCCGGCCTTCTCCAGGCCTCCGCGCATCTTGCGCCTGCCGCCATCGCCAGTGAGGGGACTGGAGGAGGGAACTGCGGGGGGAAGAGGAGGGAATGAGCTTTCCAGAGCCAACCTTTCTTTCCCCACCATCCTGTCATCCCTCATGGGGTGCACTGGTGGCTGTGGGGAGGACAAATACCTGCGAAGCATCTCCTAGAGACTGGAATGCTCGGCTCTGTAACAGAGAATGTTGTAAGAAGCCATGGTTCTTTTTGTTGGTATCTGCTGAATGTTTGAAGGCCTGTCTAGCCAGACAGCCCGTCTCAAACGCCAGTAGCGAGGGCTAAGGGAAGAAATGACCTCCTGCAGTTAGTCCATCCGTCCATTATAAACCTCCTGACCAGGGTGTCACCCATCGTGTTTAATGGCATCCACGAGCTTGCCCTCCATAAAGGAACTAGGAAAGTAATTTTTTATGCTTTTACACTTTGCACCTTCTTGGGCAGGGTGTTCCACATTTTAATTATGTACTGTCTGAAACAGTATCTCCTTTTTGTCTCAACCCCAGGGCCTGATTCATGGGATCATAGAATGGTTAGAGTTGGAAGCAACCTTAAAGATGGCCTAGTTCCAACCCTCCTGTCCCCCATCTTGCATTGTGCAGGAAAATAAGCGTCCCTATTTGTTTTCTCTGCAAAATTTTATACACGGTGAAGATACTTCAGTATTCTCCTTTCTGGAGTGAAAAGTCTGCTGGTTTTCTTCATATATTAAAGCCACTGCATAGTGTTCTCCATGTTGAATTTCTTTAGTTTTTCTAACTCCTACACTAATACTACTGCACGACCAGAATCTCATGTAGCGATTATGCCATAGGTGTACATTTGGTTTAGGAATTATATGGAATTACAATGACTCGTTTGTTTTCTGCTTCCTTCCCAGTAGCTTCTGGTCATTCTGTTAAGCTTTTGGCCTCTACTGCGCTACAGTGTCTCTTAAGAGCCCATTCCTGAGTGGCAAAAGATAATAGGCAACTATTGTGCATAGATGTTAGGATTAGCTGCCCTATAAACACTGCTTCACACTTACCGAGCTGGTTTTTTCAGTCATTTCACAATTTATTTCTGAAATACCTCAGCAGCCTTTCTCAGTGAGCTTTCTACTTGATTATCCTGAATACTTTTGCACCATCGGCAGACTTTGTCAACTCTATGTTCACTGCAGTTTGCAGCCTTTTTGTAGATGTTGAACAGTCAGATCTGGAGGAATCCCGCTGGTGACTTCTTCCTTTAGAAAACCACACAAATACTTCTTAACCCTTGTTTCCTACCTTTAATTTGCTATAAATCTATAAAATGCTATTCATTTTTATCAACAGGAGAGAAGAATATAAGCACAGAGAGAATCTACGTACAGAGAGAAGAGCATTCAGGTCATGGACACCGATAGTCTGGAAGTCATCAAAGAGTGGGGCCTGATTGCCTACTTGGAAAAAACAGACTTTAAAATGTATGCTCACATACTCATGTGGAGCAATATTTTTGTTCAAGCCTGTTAACATCTATCAAGTTTTGTAGTAAAACATTAGAATGTGGAAAATTCGGTATGTAATTTATAGAAATATATTTCTGCCTAGAACTGACAGAGGATAGGGAAAAAAAATCTAAAAGAAGAACATTACCGATTTGTGACCAAATTCTGAAGAGACAATTAAAAAAAATTATCTTGTCACATGTGCTTTTTAGCCTTTTTCCTGAGAAGAGAAAACCTATATAATTATGCAACCTGAACAAGCATTTGTCTTTCTGTCTGCCTTGCATAATTTCTCCAGTGACCAGTTTCAACCAAATTTAACAGGAGGTTACAGGTTATTACATTACTGCAAATTACATGAAAACAGGTGGCAACGCAAAGCAGGATTTTCAGTGGGAGGAAAACTCTAGTGTGCATGCAGCTCATACTGGGAGTCTAACCTATTGGGAAAGTTGAGTCAGAACTCTCCTGGAAGTATTTGTTATAACCTTATTTGGATAGTTATTGATACTTGTAAATGCATTTATTCTGCATACCTCAGCACTGGGAAAACTGCCACCTATCTACAGAAAATTCATTATTTCCCTATTCTCTTACAAACCAGACTCAAAACCCTTTCAAGATAATGATGCTCTAGATGCAGGATAAACTAAATGGATTTCATAATGAAAGCATTTAGTTTATTTGCTGAATGTCATTATTCACATTGTCTCTCAGCTGCTCATAGTGATGGTAGCTAACATCTCAACAAAGAGAATACAGAAAATACACTTTTTGAGATTAAAGCAAATGACCAAAGAGAGAGTTTATAAGAATTCTATATACAGATTTATGCCCTGCATCCCTGGAAATGAGCCCCAATTACAGATAAAGAGAGGGATAAATCAACAAAGGGTGTTATTATTGTTGCCATACATATATTACTGTGACATTAAAAACAAAAACAAAACCCACACCGTATTTAACACTACCCCATAAATGCAGACAGTATTTCCCATTGCCACAAGCAGAAGTTAAACTTGTGTTAATGTTGCTTTTAGATTATTGCATTTATTTGTACAAGTAGTTCCTATGTATCATCAGTAGAAATTGGCTATGTAGTAAAATCTTCTACATTGACATCTCCTTGACTTACTGAGTGAGCAATGCCCATTCTGATGAAATGTAGTTTTCTGCGATGTCTTTAGCCCCGTGCCTAACAAGTTATATTTTGCAGCTTTTGTCTTGAAACTCTGCAAAATGCATTTTAATGATGTTATATGAATACTTTACTAAGCCTTTACAGGCAAAAAGTACTATTATAAATAAATTGTTGGCCTCAATTCAGTTTAGCCAAGCCGTTTCTTAGGATTTCGTGAAAAACCTGACCAAAACACCTCTTGATATCTAGAATAAAGTTACCTGAAACACTCAGCATTGTTTCCTCAGTTCTGTCCTAACAACAGCAAACCATCAAGCCTTTTACAATATGGATAAAACCACAGCAGCTGTATAAAACAAGAGTTCCTTGTTAATAATAAGGAACAAACTAACTAACTAGAGGAACTAACAAGTTCCTTTCTTAACAACACGCTTGTCTGCTTTTTACATTATATCTACCTATTTAATATATTAAATTCTGGTGTAGTTAATATTTTTACCAATAATCCATTTTAAGGTTTTTTTCTTTGGTGGGGATTTTTCTTTGGAAAGCCTTACGGTGAGTAATGTACTGAACTGCCTAAGCAGGTGGAGAGTGATAGTTTTCAGTAGATTTGGGACTTGAGAGCTTTTGTGTATTTTGACCGAAATCATAACTTTCTGTTTAGGGACAAACCCCCACCTCTCATCAGGCCCATAACATTTTCCTTGTTACAACAAAACTGTAGTAGATAATTTGTGACTTCCACGAAACGGGTGCCATGTGAGGCAGTAATTTGGGGCCCTTCACCAGGCTCTGAAAGGTGTGCTAGTTTGGTTCTTGGCCTCACACGCTCACATTTTGTGCTCTCGTGCTCTCCACACCCTCACTTTACAGCCCGTGATGTCACGCCTCTCCTAGCTTTCATTTTTTCTGTTGCTTCTCCACGCTTCCTACTTCCTCCGTAGTAAATCCCGTAGGTAGTTCTTCCTTCCGCTCCGATGATCAAGGAGCCCCTGCTCCCTGCAAGGAGCTAGGGGTGGCTTCACCTCTGCAAGATAGCGAGACCCCGTCCTCTTTACAAAAGAGGGTTTGTTCTCATATGCAAAAACTTACGGAACAAGCCTTATAGTACAACACTACAAACAGTGTAATTTAAAGCGTACGCAGTGGATACCTTGAATAAAAGCATCAGAAATAAAGGCAACCATTTTGAGTCAGGGCTGCATGGCACTTATTTAAAGAAGTAAGCATCCCTAAAATATGGTAAAATTTTGTAAGACTGTAAAGAGCAGAGGTCACATTAGGGAGGACACGAAATGGATTCTGAACGCGCAGCTAGAGGGACAACTGGATGTATTCACGTGCGCCGCCTTTGGCTCCCCGGAACAATCCCTTGGATTAGCAGGCTTCCACCTCCGTGCTCCACCAGCCTGTTCAAACCTCCACGGCGTGCCGCGTGCTGCCAGCATCGTGGGGCGATGCGCTTGCATCGTCAGCACAAGAACCCTTATGCAGCTTACCCTAATAAGAAAACGTGGTTTTAATATGACACATTTAGCACGTTCCAGCAGGGAGAGGAACCGGGCAAATGTAAACGGCGGGTGCTATGGCTTTATCTCCCTGCAGTTAAGCCTGTGGAGCACAACGGGGTTTCCAGTAACACAGGTTCCTGACCTGATGGCGTGCCAAGTTTCCAGCCTTCCTCTACATTTTCCCAGCCCCCTCTCAGGTTTCTTTCACTGAGAATTCCTTTTGTCTATGCCAGCGCTACTTGGATGTGTTGAGCTCCACCAGGCAATTTTACCAAGGGCTAACTTTTTATTGAGACCCGCTCGACTGGCAAAAACGCCCGAGCTTCGGTTTGAGCTCTGTCTGGTGCGACACACTGCCGCTGGGCTGTAACCACAGCACCGTCCCATGGCCGGCCTTGTCCGTGGAACAGCGCAGAAGAGACGATCTGCTGTTATACTTCCCACCTCTTCACTTGTCCCCACCTCTGCCCTTCACTTGAAGAGGGAGAGGACTGGCCTTCCCCGAGTCTGGATGTGGCCAGGCAGCCACCACTGCCATGCCGCCGGCTCTCCTCCCTGCCCGCAGTCTTTGCCAGGTCACTGGATTCATGCCGTGAGCATCAGGCCGGGACATTTCACAGAGGAAACGATGCGGAGCTCTCCATCATCTCACGCTTTGCTGTTGTTTGAGAGAGGCAGCTCGAGAAGATGTCTTCTAAGAAAAAATTCTTCTTTAATGTCTAGATGTTATTCTTCCAATACTCAACATATAATATAAATATATATAAACATAAAATAATTCTACAACTGTCTTTCAAAACCACTTCTATTGTATTTTTAAAGGGAAATGAGATGACTCATATTTAGCAACAAATTCCAATTACTAACTTTCAGTTTTTAATTATATATTTTATTACATGTGCAGTAAGTATCCTAGGTGAGGAGATTGTAAAATACTGCTATTAAATTTGACATATGATATTTTCCCCCCAAAGTACCCATTTTGCAGGTCAGTATGTGTATACTTTCTAGAGTCTTTTATATACAGATTTTGAAAATTATGTTATTGTTCATTGAAAATATACAATTCTACCGCCTTTTTCTCCTTACAATGTATTAAATAATACCTGAATAAAATCTTTGCAGTTTAAATTATTAATAAAATATATTAAATCACACAGAATGTTGTTCCTTCAACAGATAAAACTAAACAGAAAATAAGCATACATAAGTTGATATTCACAGATGCACTATTGCTAATATTTTTACAAAAGCTCTCAAGCAATCTTTCTAATACTTCAACACAAGTGGTGATTTATTTATTGATCCAAGTTCTATCTTGAAAATCTTTAAGTTATGATAAGCATTGGATCAAATGCTTGCTGGGTAGATCAGCTACTGCAGGTATGTTTGTGATGGATGTATGTAATAATGATAACTGGTCCAGTTTAGATATACGTTCTGATTCTATGCTTTAAAAACCTAAAGGAGATTTTTGCACTTAATTATTCAAGCTGCATGGCAGCGATGGCCTTGAACTAAAGCCATGGTCAGACTGACCTTGCATACACGTATGAAGTTCTTCATACGTGTATGAAGTATGTGTATGCTGTTTCGCAATATGAAACAGAAACAGCAGCCAAATTAATATGAAAAAACTTTGTTTCAAAGCCGTACTCTGGATAGGCCTACTAGGTTTTTAGACACAAACCTCAGACTTTGAAAGTATTTTAACTTCTGCTACAGGTTCATGTATGCATATGTGGATGTAAATCTGTATTTCTATATAGATTACAAAAAAAAAAAAAAAAAAAGAGAGTCTGGATATTGTTCCCAGTGCATTTACTGAGAATTTTGCTCTGAACAAAACTACACCGAGAAGAGGAAGGTGGTAGGTATTCTGCAACCATAAGCAGAGCATTCTGTTTGCTATAAGTGCCCAGTAGCATTTTATACACGCTTTCTCAGGGTGAAGACTAGAGAATTTTAAGAAATTCTGAATGATCAGAACGTCCTATCTATCCAAACCCATGCAAATTTCTTTTTGTAGAGAAACAGAGGCAAGGAGTTTGATTCCTGAAACAAAACTCAACCCAAACCACCCAATCAAAAAAACCACCCCACCCCTTATTTTTGGCCTATTTTTATATCTTGTGCCCTGGAGGACCACCATGCTGCTTTTTAAAACAACACAGGAATAGATATTCCTGTAAGAAAAATGCATTTGACATACTGCTTTTATCCTCAAATCAAGCCAAGTGAATGTTACGTGCTTTTCCAACAGAAAACATTCAACTTACTGCATTTTGAAGTGGCTTTGTGGCTTCATCCTGCATCCAGCAGGCTTCCAGTTACTGTCATAGGGGGTTTTTTTGGTGTCTTGGGATCATAGATCAGATGCTTTAATTTGGGGGAGGTGTAATATCCCTGATGAATCTTTCAAAATGCAGCCTGTGAAACACAGTTAGCATGCTTAAATAATAAGTATTTAAAAATACATAGGCTACACTGTCTAACAGATGGGATTTTCCATGTTCTATTATCCATTTCTTTGTAACTAGTTAGCAAGTCTTTGGCATTTCTCCTGGGTTTCCTGTCTTCTTATGTAAAATCCATGCTAATTTCTCATTAGACTTTTCCCCCAAATAAAGTTTATCTAGCCATTTGTCCCTAGTCTCTAACCTTTTGTGAACGTAGGTCTGGAAGGGATGGTTTGAGACTGAGTTCAGGCTTCTCTGCAGAAAACCTTACAAGGTAAGTCTGTTCATATATACCATTTTGAAATTTGTTGGGCTTTTCTACCCACAACTCCTGTTGCAAGACTGTTCCAAAACCTCGATTTTCCAATGCTTGGACACATCCTGACTTCCTTCTTAATTTCATTCATGCTCTGTTTATATCCATCTGTTTCTGGGCCAGCAGTTTTCTATGACTTAAATAGCTCCTCGCTTCACCAGGGTGCTAACCTGGTATAATCTATGCACAGACAGTAATCATATGTCACGCAGCCTTTTTTCCATTAAGCAATTTTAGAATTTTGTAAGATCAGTTGCTCAGTCCATTGATATGTTTTTGCACTTTTCTCAGTTCATATTCTGAACTGGAATTGTACGCACTATTCCAGATGCAGTGGTACCCTACAGAATGGCCTACTTCTCATTCTCTACTGAAAATATTTTACAGCCCTGCATTTATCGTTTAGTTGGCTGAATCATACTAGTGGCTCATAATAACCATGATCAATTCTTACACTTGGTCATTTCCAATCTATCACTTCTCCTGGATGAATCCTCCTATTATACCAGGAAATCGTGTTATTAATCCCTAAGGACGTAGCCTTGTATTTTGTATTAAATTTAACTTTACTTCTGTTACTCCAGCAGCATCCAGGCTGCTAGGTCACCTGTTTTCTAGGAATGAAATTCTTGATATGGCTCATTGTGAAGAAGGCCTCTCAGTTTTTGCCATCATCAAATTTAATTATCACACTCTTATTTTTGTGCCATTGCCTTTATTAAATAAGATTGGGCCGACTGCTGGTATAAAAAGCCCCACTTGAAATCCCTCTCTGGTCTCATAGTGCCCTTTCCAGCACAGACCTATTGTCATCCCTCTTCTAGTCAGTTCTGTATCTAACTTACATTTCTTGTGCTATTTCCCATTTCAGCCAATAATCTCACAAGTACTACATTGTCAAGTAGAGATAAAAATCATGTTTCCATCCATAAAAATTCTGCTGCCATTAAAATACAGTCATGATCTACCTTTAGTAAACTTGGACTGCATTTTATCCCATCTTCCATAGCGTTTATTGTTTTCAAAATCTGTTTTAAAACTTTGTCTCTTATTGTAGACTAACAGAATAGTTGCAAATACATTAATTGGTTATAAAAAGAAAAGTGAAGCTTGCTATGTAGCACCACCACAATACAACAGAGGGATTAAAATCTGTACCACAAGCCATAAAACTTCATGCCCTAGTTCTTTCATTAGGCAGTAATGCTTCCACATTTGAGCAAGTTGAGGTCTCCCAGTATAGTTTCCATGCTGTGGTTCTTTTGACTTTGTGTATATTCTCTTCTGACAGCAAACTTAGCTGTGACTTTCCTTTCTACCTTTTTGTCTGTTCAAAAGCTGCTAAAATTACTGATTAGGCTGGGGAACGTAGCTAGACTATAGATAACCTCAGTGCTTTGGGGCTCCCCCTTTTTTTGTGCTAGTTGCAATGTGCTACCTGCGTCGCTAAATAGTCTTTTGCTTTTTGTCTTACTCTTTTGCAAGATCTAGCTCTGGGTTATGTTTGGCAAATCTTCCTTGATTCCTGCACCTCCAAGTCTCCAAGTCATAGCTTTCTTCATTCATTCATTTCCCTTCACCATTCCGTACAGACCTTTTCCTTGTTTTTACTCTGACTGCTGAGGTTACTCATCCCGCTTCCATACTTGGAATGTAAATTCCAGACGGTTTTTGCATTTCTGAGTTAGATAAATTCCAGATCTCTGTCATGTTTAAGCCTCTGATTTATTCAGTCTATTCAAATACCTCAATTACTATGTCTAATCTACCAACACTTGTTCTTATGGTATTAAAAAAGCCCTCCAAAACTTTAATTGTTGAAACAGCTTTGTTTAGTCTTCCATTTAATTCAGATTTTTCAACCAGGTGGAGATGAAGGGGAGACTGCTCTGTTCTCACTTTAAACGCAAGCAGCTCTCTCCCCATCATTACTGCCTACCTAAAATTAGCCTAAAATGCATTAGTTTGTGCCCAGTAAAAAAAAAAAAAAAAAAAAAAAAAAGCAGCTTTAGTTGTCACTTGCACAAGTATCTGGGCTGCACTGGTATTAGTAACTTGTGTTTTCCACTGTACATCTGCATTTTCTAATCTCTCTTCAACCTTGTCAGAAATCTCCCTCCCTCATCCCCATGTTTCACCAACTGAGCTGTGATGCTTGCAGGAGATTTTCCTTTCTTCAATTTCCCTTTGTGCTGCAAAATCCCATTAATTTAGCTGCCATCAAGGTTACAAACTTTCCTCCAGAGTTTTTTAGATGTTTCAATTTGTAAATAACATCACATAGGTATCCATTATTGGTATTGAAAAGCTTTATTACCAGACAATTTGTATAATGCTGGAGTTGTATGCAATGTCACCTCTCTGACAGAATGCTGATGGCTGTCACTAGACAACTGATATGACAGGCATTGAAACTAGCTGATAAATACACAACAAATAAAAAACCCCCAAAACTACAACATAATTAACTGGAATCTTGCTGTCCTGAGCTATTATACTGTTCTTTCAGCACAATGGAATTATTACGCCTATAAAGACACCAACCTAACACACCTAAATTATGGGTGGCATCACTAAGTCACAATAATATATTAACTGGGACTAATCAACTATATATTTATTAAAATGAATTCCTCTATCTTACTAGCAGTGAAAGTCCTTTTATACAAACTGCAATTATTCTACTGAGGTGCTGTTACTTGTGACCTGAAGAGCAACAATATGCTGCACAACCTTGAGAAGAGGAGAATGCATAGGCAAGTACACTGGGTAAGCACTGTAATAGCTTTAGGAAATTTAATTTTCATGTAGAGAAGAACAGACATAAATTTTATTTTTATGGTCCTTCCTCAAAGGTATGACCGTGCTTCTTCCATGCACTTCTTTTTCACCTTACCTGTCCCTCAGTGTTTTCCTACACCCATTAAATTGCATAAAAGCCATTCTTTTGGCTCAGAAGGCTGGGGAAAAAAAAGATGTACATGCATTAAATGTATTAGGAGGAAAAGTAAGGGGGATGGTAATTCAAATCTAGTTCTTAGTGCAATAAAATAGCCTAAACCAGAATAATCTGAATGTTCGTATACTTTCATCAGGGTATGAGTGGAAAAAAAAAAATTCTATACAATTTTATATTTCATAACTTATTTTATACACATATACAGGAGTGGAGCAGTTTGAACTTTACTAATTTCCAAGAAAACTGAGTATGTCAAAAATCTGCTACTCAGTCTGTACCACAAACATGAACATGCACAACTTCATCAAAATGTTTGCAACAGTCTTCCACATAAGCAAGAGGCTAGACTAGAAGACCTTCTGAAGGCCCTTCCAAGCTGACCCATGCTATGATGCTATATGAATTCTCCCTCCCTCTAGAATTCTCTCTCTCACAATCACTACTCCACATCCAGACATGCACAAAACCAGATTATAACCATCTGTCAGATAGCGTACAGCCTAGATCTGTCTCCCATATATACATTATTTCCATTTTGGTACCCAAATTGAAGATGATCATCACCACACGTGACCATTTGCTCACAAACAGACAATCAGGTATTGTTCCTTTTCTTTTTCTACTCACTCAGCATTGTGCAACACTAATTTATCTCACTGTCCATCCCAAATACTCTTTTCCCGCCTTAATAAATGTTACTTTCTTTTTTAATTCCCCTCAGATTCTTCATCAGAAGAATCACTTTTTCTACGATCATCAGATCAAAGCTGTTGGGCTTTCATGAACCCTGAGCCCATTTTCACAACTGCAGCCATTAGCTGAAGTACTCTCTACACATCTGGCTATAAGTCAGTCCTCTTTGGTCAGAGGACTTCTCACCTATTTTTATGACTTCACTTTTGGCAGCACATGAAATCCACGCTCAGAAATACAAGCTTCGACCTGTCACTGGGATGGAACCGAGCTGTTACTAAGACAAATGAACAAGAACCACTGCATCAATCCAGGCTAGACCCACGTAGTTTGCAAAACAAGCGTTATGGGTAGTCCAGATGGGTGAGGGAATGTGATAAATACATGGAATGTGAAAGGTTATCGTCTCCTTTTTCACTCATGTCTATCAGTCTGCCTGTGATAACACTCTGCTTCCCAAATACTGTGCACATCTCTGCAAAACAGCAAGGTGGGAGGTAGCTGTAGTGGCCTTGAGAGATAAGACCTCTCTAATTACCTCATCATTCTTGAGAGGTCAAGCAGTGGAAACCAAAGCCCATAGCCAACAAAAAAAGTGTTCCAGAGCTTGTAACGAGTGAGTCCATGAATGAAGAAGTCCCAGAAGATTGATTTCTATAACCAGCATTGTTTGCTTAAAAAATATTTTAAGTTATGATTGAAATAATGTGGAATATTCTTCCTCAAATTCTTCTAAGTCAGTGTGCCAATACATTGTCAATACCTACATCAATACATCAAGCATTCTGCTAATAACACAGCCTCAGTTACGTTTTTGAGGTAACTGGAGTGGTTCTAGAATTTCTTTATTAAACACTAGAGATCTTTCCTTTTCGATTTATTGTGCTGATCTCTCATTCACTAACAAATTTAGGATAAAAAATGGTATAGCCAACCTAAAGCATTTCTTATTCACTTAGGTGGGAAAAGAGTGCAAACAAAAAGCTCCATTTCTCATTTACAGGTCATATTAACAAACAAAATATAGAAACAATCTTTCTTCTGTAAGACATAATCCCAGGTATAGTGTGATCTGCTGCAGTTTTTCTTCAGCGCATAGCTCACAGGCAGCGCATTCCCTGCAAGACTCTCTGACATTGCTCAAGCCCTGAGAAAACTACTGCTGGAACTATGGTCCAGGTTGATATAGAACCTAACAAGTGTTCCCCCTAGAATATTAATTGCTCATGAAAAACAATACTTAGATAATAAAGCTTAGGCACACAGTCCATATTATGTTATCCATCAATCTTGTACTGTTGATTTTCCCATTTCCCAAAGAAGCATTTTCAACCTTCAACCACTGCCAGGCTGGGGATTCAATTATTTTCCACTGTCCATTGTTAGAGGAATTAGGAATTTGCAGAGGAAAAAAACCTCAACCCTCACCTACCAGTCGAAACCACACTACCAATTAGCCAGAAGCTGGAGAGTTTCTGAGAGATTAAATATCCCACAAGGTAATCCAACGTGTCTAGCTCAAAGCAAAAATTAGGCGTTCCTCATCCACAGCACAAGCCCAGAGACAGATCTGTATAGGACGTACAGGACCACTGTAGATACCTCTAAACATGTTTTGTTGCTGAACTTTGAATACAGAGATTCCTTTCATTAGACTAAAAGGAGAGCAATGGCACTTACTACTCATCTAAACATATCTTAACATCTGCTTAGCCATCTGATAGATTATTGGGGAGGTGTAGGTTCTGGTTGTATTTCCAACAATTGAAGCCATAGTTCCCCTTCCATTGAAATGAATGTGAGCTTCTCTGCGCCTCCGTTCAAACAGATTAATTTCTCACATGCACCTGATGGATGTTGTTTTCATAGGTTATCTTGCTTCTGACTAGATTTGAAGAAAAAGAGCTCATTTTGCTATGTGAGATCTTCTGTGGGGGCAGGTTAAAATACAAAAGGAAGGAAACATTAACCTTTATTCTACTAAAGGTTAAACATCTCCAGAAACCTATGAGGCTTGATCCCAGAACTTTATAGGCCTGAGGCTGCTCATGATTAAGATACTAGACCAGAAAAATAATTAAAAGCTCCATTTAGTATTGTCTCCATTCCTCTTCAGACAAGTGAAAAGCTTTGCTTTATTGAGGGAAAAGTATTGGGAAAATTACCCAATAAAATCTCAGTATCCCAAACGTATCATTCCTCTTGATCAAAAGCCACCAGAGAAAGAATAGCGAGGAACATGTAGAAATAGGAATAAAATCTTTCTCTGGAGCATGTCAGATCGTGTGAAGAATAATTACAAGAGAGAAAAGGGTAAAAATTACTGAATTTGTATAATGTACTATTATTTGTGTGGCATTTCTTGTACAAGTGGAAGACTATCATTTAAATATGGAAAACCTCTGAAATGCTTCAGTGACAGTTTACTAGTTCATACACTTTGCTTTGATAAACACCCTTAGTCCATTAATTTCTGTCTACTCTTTTCATTATTATCTGTATCGGATATGAGCTGGTCTCTATATAATTTAGCCAAGCAATTATATTAGCTTACTATTACAAACTAGAAATCCTATATATATATGTATATGTAAACCACCAGAAAAATCCATATAGAAGTAAACACAAATGCAGCTAACATAGAAATACGTACCTGACTATACTTACATAATTTATTAGCATCTAAGAAATTATTATTAGTGTTCATCAACATACCCAGAACAACTTCATTAATCTTTCAAGTATAGCCAACCACGGTAGACAACCTCGTACTGGAAGGGATAAAACACTACACCTGTATTTCCCAGGAATCATAACCATTGATTCCTGATATTTAGGACTGTTCAAAATCCTAAAATCCAAATAAAACTGAAATGGTACTCTACCACCTTTGCTACCGAAAGGGTGCAAGTGAGTTTCGCAATGAAGTACTTCTTTCGAGCTAAACATATAGCTGTTTTAATGAAGAAAGCACACCATATGCTTAAATCAAAAACTTCTGGCACCTACACACTGAAAGGGGAAGCTACACTCCACCCCAAACTATGTTACGGCCTTTGGCAGAAAGCATGCAGTAGCCTCGGATGAACTGTGGAATCTCTAAACACTGTCAAAGCAGCCTTCATTTAGGAAGAGCTGCATAAAGCAGGCTCTGCTAGGTCCATCCAAGTTCATTTATAGAACACTGAGTTCGTATCCCAAATTTGTTAGCAAACAAATCAGTAACAACATACTGGAAAGGAAAAAACCTCAAATGTTGACATTACAGAAGCGCCTGAACAGCTATAATCATTAATAGAGGTCCTGTACTGGAGCACCACTACTGAAATATGAACCCTGAAGACTTTAAGACCTAGTCTAGAAAGCATCCTCTTTTAAAATGCGAAGATCAGGGTTTTTCTTTGACTGCTAGAAGTAATTACTTTTTATTGCTATTCAGTAAATAACTGTTTGAGAAAGGTAAATTAATAGGCCTAGCAGTCGCAGACAAGCCTGGAGATAAGCACATTCATATAATTAGCACAACATGTTTGGTAAGTTGTCAGGAACGTAGATAAGTTGGGGAGGAGTGTAGGAGACACTAAAGAGGAAAGGAAGGGAGGAAAGCAATAAGAAAGGCTAGAGTTAGAAAATGAGAGCTGCTGAATGCCATTTGTAAATCAATAGCTGTAGCCAAACAGAGAGCTTCCTGGTAGCAGAATTTGTTCTTCTCAAGTCAGGAGAAATACAGTATTTTCAGGTGATCTCTGTTGTTCAGGGATCTCTTTCCCTGGGGTTGTCAGCTGTGTTTAGACAGCCTGATTGGGTGGGAAATTTCTCCAGCGGCAGATTCTGACATCTTTCTTCCCTGTCAAGGAAACGGCTCAACAGCCATCACTTCCTTTGCTTCTCAAGGGGTTTTTTTTGCTCCTTGACGAAGTGGCTGTTCTGTATTTATTCCCTTTGTTCGGATTTCTTTTCCTTTCCAATGACATTTTCTACACACAAGGATTCGCACCCTCTCAAAGAAAACCATGGTCAGACCTATCATATGCCACTCCTAGAAGTGACTTCTGAAGCCTGATGATCATCTGTCTCCCCCCCACCCTGTACCTTTCTCCTTCCCCACAAGTGGGGTGGAACAAAGGGTGGGAGCAGCAGGACAAGCAGGGATTTACTTCTCCGCAATGTCTGGCCCTGTGGCACCATGCCTGTGGGGCAGAGAGCCCCCGGCAGCCACTTTATTTGTAGCCTTTTCCTCACTGAAGTGGCTGACAAAGATGACCGGAAACCTGAGGCTCTATTGTTTTTCATTCCCAACAAGCCATAAAGTGCACAGTGGTATGCGGCTTGGTGAAGCCATCTAGTTTTCCACAGAGTACTGTGTGTGGTTTGTAATTTTGCAACCCTGTCTAAGTACTAAAACAGAGAGAATACTATTTTCATGTGCTAAAACTAAATAATTCTATTTATCAATGCCATTTCCAAATTATTTTATTTGCAGAGAGAAAAAGCCTTCTCTCAAATCTCCAGCTGCCTACCACCATTTTTCATTTTTTAATAGTTCACCTTCTCAGAGCAAACCTGTTTGGCGATCTTGGAAGCATTGCTTTATTTGAGATTAGTCCTAATGCACAATCATACAGCTATTAAAATTAGTGGAATTACAGGAGTATATCTGCCCTGTGGCTACTGTTTCACTACAAAAAATGGTAATAGTAGCTTGAAGCCTTCTAATACCCCCTCTGCCCCTCAGAAGCCCCAAGCAACTGCTTGTAGGGCTTCTTAAATAAGGTTCATTAAAAGGTTGTCAGCACTAAGTTAAGGAACTGGTTGGATTAAAAAGAAAATTATAATTACTGAGCTTGAAAAACTGTAGCCCAACTGAATGGGTGGCATGCCACAGGTGGAAGAGGGAACAAAAAAGGGAAGCGGGAATACCTCAGGCCAACACTGCTGCTTGGACAGCAGTAAAGTAACAGCCTATGCAAGATCAAAAGTGAGAGCAGGCCTGTAACACCCATTAGGCAATTCTCAATATTCTATGATTAGATTATCTATGTTGCAGATTATCTGTGCCACAAATGTAAAACCATCTTGCATCCGGCGTAGTTATTAGCTGAGGCCGACCATTGTAGAAATGTCTCTTGCAAGACCGTGCCTGGCCTGGAAACAATACGTGCACCTTCACGCAGAGCCAGAGATCATAAACTCTGTTGAACCAAAGCCGCCCCTGCGAAGAAACAGCTGAGACTTCTCCTCGCCATGTTCCCAGAACCAGGAGTGACAG
Organism: Chionis minor; assembly: GCA_013398295.1. Taxonomy (NCBI): domain Eukaryota; kingdom Metazoa; phylum Chordata; class Aves; order Charadriiformes; family Chionidae; genus Chionis; species Chionis minor. The sequence continues at coordinate 644,067 of VZSF01001143.1, forward strand.
AGAGCGTGCTGCAATCGCACCGCACCGCTTCCCCTCGGAGAGAGCGCAAACCCCGCTGGGCTCCAGGCCAGCCGCGGCCGACTTCACGTGGAGACAGCTGAAATGATCCCCAGCAGGCAGGATCATGGGAGGCCTTTTAGGCCAGGTGAATACGATACACATGCACGGATCCAGTTTGGATATCTGACCCGACGCACTCTCCTGCAGGGAACCACGGAGATAGCGCTGAAACATCAGCAGCAAGGAGCCTGCCCGCTTTCTGGAGGAAAGTATGGGAGCAGAATGAAAGGGCAAAATGTCACAGGTGACACCACCAGTAAGGCATTTACACTACAAAGTATTACTTGCAAAAGAAAACAGGAAGCATTACAATTAGGATTAGGATGTTGAGAAGCATTCCGTTTTTGGCTCAGCTCCAGCCCAACTGATATAGATGACATAGAGGATCCAGCTGAACTTACAAGGCGACTGTTTCTTGGTTTTCTGTAGTGCTAGAACAAAGCTTACAAGCACAGTAGTTTCCTACAAACTACAATAAAAGAATCACCTCTCAGTGTGGAAGTCCTAGATAGCAGTGTTGCAGCTGATTATTCTGTATTGTTTCTATTGCATCATAAATGTGTTTACCATTTTGGATTGTTTTAAAATAATACAGTTTGCCATAGAAAAGCAAGCCAACTTCCACACGAACACAAGTATTTTTACTCTAATGCAATTGCTATCACTTGCCCTTAAATGGATCATCAGGAATTAAAAACTAATTATTTTAATTCCTTGCAAATATTCAGATAAGGTGCACGATTTTATTAAATCAGTTAGCTTCCAGACTTTCACTTCTGCGTCTTTTGTCTGCCCCATATAAGCAATACTGACAACTCCAAACAGGCTGTTGGTCTGTTCCTATGTTGCAATCTTGCATGATATTATATTCTTTAGTAATACCAATTCTTTTTGGCCCAAAGAGTCGGCCAGCTTTCCACATCTTTAAGGTTGTTTCCATTAGGAAAAGAAATTGATGAAATTTGATATGATCCCCTTTATTTAGGAAGAATGGGCATAACATCCTGACATATGGAGCGCAAAGAAATTCAGATGAGTAGGAGCAATTTACTCACCTGTAGTTCCCAGACTCTGTGTAGGCAGCTGTATTCTAAAAATCTTCCTTCCAGCATTTCTGATGCCACACAGACAGAATTACAGCGACTTCCAGATCACTTCCTTAGTTCTGAAATTTTTTCTAAACCCTCAGAAAACCAGCTGGACTGCTTGACCCTCCTATTGTCTGTACCTGCAAGTGACCCAGTGTGAGCACAACATTTTCTACTGCCTGTTATCTAAATCAATTTTAATTGCTTCTTGTGTTTTCTGAATGGAAAGGGGCTCTCGTGGCCGCTCCTTTGAACAAAATGGTTGAACTTTCCCATGCCCAACACAGTAGCATGCTCTTCAGACTTCATTTTTTTGTATTGTCAAACAAATCACTTTGGAATTGCATGGAAACTCTTAGCTGAGCCAGATATCACAGGCAATCCCATGCGGCCATCCACTGAAGCCAAGAGAATTACCGCAGGGATGGATTTGGCAGCACAGCACTTTGAACTGAGTTCCCTTAAGCAAGAAATCAGCACAAATGTACAAATCTGGCTGTGTTTGAAGGTTCTGTTTTGCAGCCATCTGTGCAGGCTTTTATTGTTAAACAGGAGTAAAACAAATTCTGGACTAAATGATACCCAGTTATATATGTGTTTAGGTAAAAAAACCACAAAACCCACAGAATTAGGAAAGCTGAAAATAACTAGAAAAAGCTGTTTTGAATTATTAGAAAACCCAGAAAACATTATGTTTGAGTAAAACACTAAGCATCCAGCTTAAGACATATTGACATTGCAAATTAGCATCAGAATCCCGATATGATTTCTTAAGCTCAAAGATATTAGTCAGCTGAAGACAGTTTACTCTGTGTTGATTCCTCAGAGAGCTGAAATGTTGCCTCCTTTGTAATGGTACATAAAATCTTGTATCATTTTTGTATGCGAAGTAATGTAACTTGATTGCTGTTTGCCAAATCAATGAGTAATTACATGGTGAAACATATTGCTACAGAAACCCACTGAGGTCAAGAACTAAGTAAATTCTAAAAATGTACACGAATAACAAACTACCCAGAGCTGCGGTTGTTCACAATAATTCTGGAAGCCTTATTACATGTCATGCTTCAAATCTAAGAAAATCTCTTACTGTTACACTGTAGAATACAATCTTTTATGGGGACAGACTGTCTCCTGGTACCAGCAGCGAGTACTTCGCTCAAGGACCTGATCTTGCCATAGGTATAGAAAGATACCGACCCAGTGAATCTCAGGTCTAATCCAGAATAGCATTTTCTATGTATCAACCTCTGAGCTCTCTGTGACACCCCTGCTGTTTGGGAGCTGAACAAAACAGGGTAGATGCCAATTGCAGTTACTTTTTTGCCATTTTGCTTTACCAGTGACAACCATTTTAAGGATGAAGTGTGTAAATAATGACACCACAGTATAGATAACGTAGATCTCTGCAGTCTGAGAGTTTTTTTAAATGCAGGTTTGCACAAAAACTTGATCCACATTCTGCTTTCACTCCTATTTGGGACCAGCTTCTGATCATTTTAAGCAGGGGAACACAATGAGGGGTTAAGCACTGAAGTGCTCTCAGATTCAGACAAGATCAATAATCCTGTTAATTAGCAACATTACTTTTGCTTTTTTAACACTCTTTAAATTGCAAGGAATGACACAAGTGGCAGATACCTACTCACCTGAGCTGTGGGGCAATCACCGGTGCAAAAGTAGTTCCAAGCAGCCACTAACCATTCACACTGCAGTCTCCTTGTGCTCCAGTCTGTTCTGGCATAAAGCAGTTACTCTGAAACACTGTGTGTAACCCAGGAGTAAGCTCCTCTACATCTGGAGTTCTGTATGATCAGCAGCTAACACCAGCCAGCTGATGGGCAGGGACTTGCTGCTGTCCAGGCCAACAGCTCTAGTTTCTCCACCATCATTGCGCCTTCTGTAGGAGCCTAACCAGAGCTGCCTTTTCCAAGACTCTAGGAACAAGACAAGGTGAGGAATGAGACATGGATGGAGTCAAGGGGAACAAAGCTGGCTTCTTTTTGTGGAGACAAAGGAGGCAATTTGGGGGCTTCAATATATGACACATGGACACAGGTAGAGAAGTGGCATAAGAGAGCAGGTGTGGAAACACGGACCTTCCTGCACATCCATGCAGACCAGTCTGGGGACAGAAGTTTGATGCTACCAGTTGCACCGCGGCTTGCCCCTATCAAATGGATTAACTCTGGGAGCCCCTGCTCTGTATCAGTCTGTTTTGCTGTCATGGAATCTGTGCTAGGATAGATAACAAGCAAGTTAAAATTTACACCCAGGAAGTTAATCACTTGTTGAGACCATTCAACACACCCCCACAATGGAAGAAGGCTCAGAGCCATAAACTCCAGCCACAAAACCTGTGAGAGAATTACTCAAACAATTAGAGGAACAGAGTACTATAGAAAAAGCTTGCCCACCATATAACAGGCCAGTATGGCCTTTTAAGAGACCAGACAGGATATGGCACATGACTATTGACTGTAGGGCTTTAAATAAAGCAACTGGCCCTTTAACAGCCCCTGTTCCCAGCATAGCAGATATGAACATGCTCTTCTGTGGGTGGGAGTGTTAGCTACAAAAGGTATGGTCTTTACCACCCTGATACAAGAGCAAGACAAACCACAGTTTGCATTTACTTGGGGTGGAAGACAATATAGTTTTATCGCCTATCCCAAGGTCTTAAACCTGGCCCCACCATTGCCCATGCCACATTAGCTGAAGAGTTAGAATCAGTCATCCTCCCACCTGAACTAACTAACAAGTTTGCAATATACAGATGATACTCTAATTCGAGAACATGGTGAGGAAACTGTTCACTGAAGTATGAATGCTATCATCCAGCATTTACAAAAATTTAATATTGTGTTCCTGACTTGAAGCAGCAAGGACCAAGTCAAGAAGCTGCATTTTTAGGTACATCATGGATAGGAGGACAGAAAACTCTTACAGCATCTTTATTAGCAGAGATAAAAAGCATTCAAGCACCTTCTGATAAAAAGGAGTAATATTAGGAACTTTTGGACTTTGGAGGTCACAAATTCCTAGATTCAGTATTTTAGGAGGATCTCTACAATTTGCTGAAGAAAAATGCAATATGGAATTGGGAACAAAATCATCATGAAACATTAAATGCTTTAAATGATGAAATTTTACTAACCAATCTAAAGGACCCATTAACCCTGCACACCCAAGTACTCTTCATATAGATGTAGGTTATGAGGGATATCAACGAGGATTATGGCACACAACGTGCAGGCCAAAAAAGCTTACTTATTATATTTTGCTCTAAATTGTGGCAAGGCTCCCAGCTACCCTCCATTTGAGAAAGTGCTGTTAGCTGCATACGAAGGGCTGCTAACTACTTAGCCATTCATTCAAGAAACAGAAAACAAGTTATGTACATCCATTCCTGTTTTAAAACCAATTTTATCTCGTAAGCCATTGCCCTTGATGGTAAGCGCAGAAAACTGCTGTGCAGCGATGGGCTTTGTATAGACTTCACCAGGTGACAAGTGCTGGGATGAATAAAGAAGACAAACGATCAGAGAGTGTAGAGCCAATGGGGATGCCTATTGAATACTGCCATCTGCCCTCCTCTCCGATAACTGATACACCTCCACGGGAAGGTGAGACAAAAGAAGTTTGTTTCACAGTGGCTAGGGAACTGGGTGAAAAACAATCAGCAATTATATGGTAGACATATGGGGAAAAACACAGTGGAAAAAGATTTATGATGCAGACCAATCTAAGTGCATATCCGTTGGACATTGTCATGGTTTGGGCTGGACTGGCCACTGAAGCGAACGACAGATGCCCTCCTCCCTGAAGCCAGGCCAGACATGTATCTTGGCCATCAAAAACTAAAAAACCTCAGGCAAAGTGGAATCAGGTGGCTGATCATTTGGCTAAAAGAAATGTATTGCAAAACTCAAGGCAGAAAGGCTAGTAAGTGGTTACAGGAATGGCTAGGAATGTCACTGGGAATTACGATTTATTTCAACGAGCTGCAAGGAGAGGATGGCCTGTGACAAACGCTTTGGCAATACATATTGTTGATGCAGGCCATTTTTTTCAAGCAGTGGTACAGTACCTGTCAAAAGGACAACAGTTTGCCAGTCTCATGGAAGGTAAACTACTCTGAGAAACTCATCAAGTAGCTTAGATCGGTCCTTTAAAGTGGACACCTGAAGGCTGGAAATACATCCTCACAGGAGTAGAAACAGTGGCGTAGGGAATGTGCACCCCACCCAAGCTGCGACTGCTCCAGCAATCATTGCTGGTTTAAACCAGTGGTTTGCTACTTTTCCCTTGCCCACAGTAATACAATCTCATAATGGATGACATTTTAAAAAGAAAATTTTACAAAGGAAAAGGAGTATGGGATTCTGTAGACACCACAGGGAGTAAGTTAACAATAACTAGGGCTTGGATTACGTCTGAGACCTAGATGTCTTCTTTTGCAGGAAAATTCAGGGTTACCTCATCACCATGGGAACGCTGACAATGAGAGCATATGGCTGAGACCCATCTCTAACAGGTTCTGCCTTTTCACATTGCCTTTGGAACAGCTCAGGTGTTGAACATCAGTTGCAACCCAACTTTGAAACTAGTTACAGAAAAAATACTGCCTGCATTAGCATGGGGTCAAGGACTGATAGTAGGTGACGATGTTACAGAGGTCCTAAGATCTAAAAATGACTTTAACTGTATATAATATTGGATTGGAAATTGCAAATTATTTTAACAATAAAAAGAAGTGGGTACCACAGAACTATAAGGCAATTAATCGTACCTTAATGGCTCTCAAGAATTATGCTTGAATTGTAAACAATGAAAACAATGTAATGACATACAGCAATTTTTCCATAAACACTGCTAATAATCAATAGGGAGTCAATGTGAATTGACAAAATTAAGACACCACTTGTTTCTGATTGTGTATCTTATAAAGCAACAAAAACAACCTCTTGACAAAGGTACTCCTTTACTTAATGCAATTGTATGTTGGATGAGCACCCATGGTTATGGGTCCAAAATTAATGATAATGAACATATATTTGAACTTAACCAATGTACTAGTGCACGGAACAAGACTTGTGATTCATGGCTACAAAAATCATACACCAACAGGCAAAAAACTAAAAGAAGTATCAGGCAAACTTTGCTGGGAGGAATTGGTACAAGATCAGGAATATGGAATTCATCTGATACTGAAACTCTAGCAAATAAATTCAGTATTGGAAGAAATGAAGGCTGATGTACCCAGAATGACTGGAAGCTGCCTACCAACAGCTTTACAAACTTCCATATGACACTGGCACGGTACTTGGCACCTTTAGCGACAAACTAATATATCTCTGTGGTCCCCGCTACTAGCCACCAAAACCATACCACAAGAAGCCAGCCCTGCTTTGTCTTGTATTTTATTTCAATTAACTAGTATATATCAGGTTAATCAGATTTGGGTAGCTATTGAAAGTAGTCAAAGACAAACTTTCGAATCAATGTTCCCTGACTCGGTGAAAGACAAATTCAAAGGAGGATGGCTTAAAACTATTGAGGGCACTTATGACAACGCAGCTACAGAGAAGTTGCTTGGAATTGGACAGATGAGTGCCACTCATACAAAAATCATACTCTTAGGCCAATTTGCTTTCGTTTACAAAAAATTGCTGTCTTTTATAAAAAGATGTGGATACCTATAGTAGCAGGAGACTGTTTGCATTGTAATACACGTGACATTTGTAAAACTAGTAAGTACTACGCCTACTGGCTATCAAGCTGAGGATGGACCTGCCCTACCATGCCCAGAGCTCCAGAATTATGCATCATGAAACATTCCTCTGGTATCTGCGTCTGGCAGCATGTCTACGGGAATGAGATACCGGTACACAGCGGTGGTTTTGGGTATGTGTGTGTATCCACGCTCAATACTATCCACTTGGAAGACGATGTAAATTTTGGATGTGACAACATTTGCTGCTTTAATATGACCTATCTTTTTGACCAAATAACCAATCAGATTTACAGGTTAGCTTCTTGTCGAGTGAACAAAAGATGCCTTATTTTGCAGCGTTTAAGATATCACTAACATGTGGGATGACCTTTTACTCACAAGATGACTTTCTCAAACAAAATGCCAAGGTTACCCAACACCAGTCTGAAACTGGAAAATGTTTAGATGAAAGACAAGTCAAAATGGTATATGATAATAATGACCTGATTCAATTAGTGAAAGTGGGAACTAGAGCCTTACTGAGCATCATTGGTGTATCTTTAAAGGTTTGTCACCAAAAACTACCAATGCACTGAAACTAATGTTACAGCTATGCTTGTATTGTTAATAATCATTGTATTGTTAATAATCATTGCATTATTTGTTATAACCTTGATATTGACCTGTTACCTGAAAAATCAAATAGTATGTAATGTGAACTCAAGTTAAATCACATACTAAACCTGTAAATAATTGGTTTCCCATATGCTCTCAGCCTCAGCATGCACAGGCAAGAGGGCTGGTAATTCATATGACGAATGCATTAAGCTCACTGTGCAGCACCAGTAATTGTTGAACGCTGGGCTAAGCCAAGGGGTGGACTGTGGGCAGCCTACGGCCCCCTACAATGGATCAAGGCTTGGAGGAGATGAGCAAAAAAATAATTACCTCCAGGAACACTGTAAAGAATGGCCACCAATTATCCTAAAGCTGAACTCATCTCAACCCAAAAGGGGGCTGGAGAGTAACCTTTGTTTTAGGTAAGACGGCTGCGGGTCGTCATGCTGTACAACCAACCTTCCCTGAGATAACTAGTAGAGACTAATGTCTTCCTGAGATTCCCAGACCAACATGGCAGGAGAACTGTATACGTGGCTCAACTGAAAACACCGAGTATAGAAAACTGAGAGTATAGAAACTGAGCAACCAACCGCGTGTGCTTTGGAGAGAGCAACGAGCTTGAACTGGCTTCAACTCACATACTCCTTCCTGGCGACTGGGGATGCCCAGCATCATGATGGGGAGCATAAAGAGCCGCATAACAATAATTATGTTTTTATTGCGGTTCACCTGTATATTGCAATTGCTATTTTATCCTTGTGTTGATTTCAGTACATTGTTGTATCGCTCCTCTAAATCAAAATCCAGCGTAACACTGAATATATCAAGTAAGTACATTTGATATTACATATTAAACCCTCATGTGCAGTATCTAAAAGAACATGGTCAGAGAATACTGGACTCTGCCACAAATGAAAATATGGTATTACAGTCAAGCAAGATCAAATGGGGGAGAAACTCCTTCTCATAAGTAGGAAATAACTGAAAGGGTAAAGACTCCGTTTGTCCTTACACAAAACCAACTACACTAAGACTTTTATTGTGGTAATAAGTAGTATTTCACATCATCAAATTCAGTTGACAGTAATCTAAATGGCAGTTGGTGCTCCGCGCCTTTTCCCAGCAAGAGTATCAAGGTAGATGTGAATATTTGCAAATGACACTAAATGGAGAAAATATAATGTATTTTCTGGTACGGGTAGAGTTCAGTAAATCAGACATCCTCCGAAGAGTTTAGATTCCAAGCGCTACTGGATTTTCCAGCAATTGGTAAAACTCGGCAAAACTTCATTGAATGCTGGACAATTTGCTTAAGTGCTCCACTACAATACCTGAAGGTATCACAACCACTTAGACCAAGCACTTTCCTAACTCACCTCAAGCTTTTCAAAAGCAAAGTAATAAGGTCTTCCTGAGGAATCCTTTTCAATTACAAATACATTTGCACCAGCTAAAGAGAAAATAATGTATAATAATACTTGATGTACTAATTATAACACTCGTGCTCTTGTGCACTTGTTCTTGGCTGACCCAAAATTCACTTATCAAGTTTATCTGACATCAGCTTTTATTAAAATAGAAAATAAAATCAAACAAACAACAGAGCATCATTTTAGCAACTTTAATAGCTTTGCCAAACTTTAATCATTTGGGCTGAAAATTTCCACGATGATTGTCTGCTTTGGCCTGTACAAACTTAATTCAAAATTGTTCGGAATAATACTCTAATAATAACAGCTACAGAACAGCACAAATAAAAAATAATAATTTTGTCTTTAGAATAGGCCTTGACTAGCTTGCAGCAAATACAGCATAGTCAGGCTCCAAACAAAGAGGCTAAAACAAAATTCTGAAGAGCTATTCACTAAATAGCACCATCTAACCTGAACCCTGAATCAGGCAGCGGCCGTGAAGAAAAAAATAGCACATGATGGTGTTGTTCAAGGCTGTCAAATAATGTAAAAACCCACCTTCAATGCTTCCCAGGTTTTCCATGCTTGAACTTGCAACTGTAATGCCTTTATTTGACTGTGTGTTTACATATGTACACTTGTAGGCATACATTAATGCAATAAATATACATATCAAATAGAAACAGTGAGTCAAAACGGTGAAAGTTTGAGAAGAAAGAACACATTACCGGAAAAGGAAAAATTCAAACTATTCTTCTAATACAAACATGTAGTTCCTATTCTGTTATTTGGTAGTACCATTCAGGCTCCATAAGATGGCAGACCTGCATATATTTAACAGATGTTAGTGTAATGACACTGCTGTAAATACACCGCTTTTAAAATGGTTGCTTTAAATGGATGGTGCATGTTTTTACTCAGAATGTTTTGAATGTGATATATTTAGAACCCTAACGAACTCTGCTTACTACTCTGTACCTTTCCCATACTCACTGATCGCTTTGGACGTGGCCTACATACAGTGGGAGTGAAAAAATAAAATGTAGCATTATCACTCAGAGCTGATTGATTTGGAATTACCTGGACTTGATCAATGTAACTCTTTCTAATAAACATGTAATTGGTATTTATTCCCATTGATTCATTCTAGCAATTTGTGCTCAAAGCAAGCTAATTCTTAGAATATAATTGCTGTCCTGAACACATTAAACCTCTTGAGTTTATCTTTTAAACAGTCTGCTTTCCAGGAGACTATTTGGGGCAACAATGATTTACTTGTTAACCCTGAAATTGGTATATTTATTTCCCATTGAAGTATGATGTCATTTGTAAAAGCTTTTTTTGGGTTCTCTGAACTTAATATAGTTCTATTATTTGTACAACCATTATAGTAAATTAATACAGCAAATTGGCTTTATTATTAATACACAATGTTTAAGATTGTTCTGGAGAATACTGTGCGATGCCTTTACCAGTGCTTTATACCCATTTCCTTTCCATTTGTTAAGACCTCAAGCTGGTTTAGACCTAAGATTTTCAAATGTGAATTTTTCAAAAATGCTATCATACTTTAAATGACCAAGTAAGAAATGGAATGAGCTTGCAATCTCGCTTTTATGTTTCACTTTAGCAAACCCTCGCTCATAAATGTTATAATTATAATTACACAGGCATATAATTTTCCCATAAAGGTTTCATTGCACTTGTTCCACTTGGCTAGGACTACAAGGAAAAGTGGCTAGATTGCTTTTAATATTTTGAAATAATTCTTTGGAAAAAAGACAGTAAGAAGTGTTCGTGCCAGCAGGAAAGGAGTTTGTACTCAGTAAGGCTGTGAAAAGGAAATCATGATAATTTTAAAATAAAAAGTGTTCTACTTCCTAGTGAGCAAATGGAATAAAAGAAACAAATTACCATGGAATTTAACTCAAAATCCTTCCAACAGCACATCAGGAATGTTATCCTGAAAACTGTAGTTAGAAAGAAAACTTTCACTAGAGTCAAGAAATTGGGCCTTTATGTTCATATGCAAATTTGCAATGTTTTCATATGTAAACATGCTCTTTAATAATTGCTTAGCAGTGAAACCTTATTCAAAATACTGCTCCCTGACACATTCAGACTTCTTGCTGACTCACTCTTCAAGAATGGGATTTTGAAAAAGAGCAACGAAAACACTCCAGTAATACTGAAGAATTTAGATATTATGAATGTCTGTAACCTACTTCTACGTTCAGATGGTTATTGCACCCAGCTTCGCAGATGTACCAGGAAGTTTCTGCTGGTTTGAAACTCCCATCATTTTTGAAGCGGTCCTGTAAGCCTCTTACTGGTGCAGAGAAGGCTTTGTTATTTGTTTGCTTCTGGTTTATCTATGCTTATTTCAATTAGGGACATATGAAAAGCCCACACGAGTGGTTACGGCATGTCTGCAGCTCCTTATGCAACCGGGCTGCAGCAGGTTTTGGCCAGGCCCAAGGGGCCCGAGACACCCAACAATGTCCAGAAGTCCCAGATGGAAGCGGGCCAACATCCCCCCCCGTGCCTCTGCACCGCTTTGCAGTTCGGGGCTGATTTTGCAGAAGCATCTCATTGCGTCCAAAGATTCTGCAGCGTTTCAGCAAGGCATTTAAGAGATCACTCATCACTTTATCGCGCGTATCCCCCTCCAACTGTCACTCAAACTGTCACTTCCAGCAGCAGTCCAAGAAATGCTTCTCGCACCGACAGTGAATGGGCAGAATAAGCAAATTTGTACTGCCACATTTGGTACTGCTGGCACCCTGCATTACAGCGAAGGAACGAGAAAAGAGGCTTTCTCTTCCTGCTGCTTTTTGATACAGAAACCCGGCTCTAGAGAGATAACTGACTGAGGAAAAGCTCCTTCCTGCCAGCTCTGGCTCATGAGCCAAGCGACTGCTATTGCTGCAAGCTGCAGCAGTATGAAGAGGCGGGAAACCTGGCGCTGCCGACGCTGCCAGGCAGGGCCGAGAGCCCTGCGGGCCTCTGCGGGCGCGGCCAGGGCCAGGCTCCGGGCGGCGGCCACCACCGCCCGCCACCACCGCCCGCCACCATGCCCCGGCCCGCCGCCGCCATGCCCGCCGCCGGCCCCGGCCGCGGCCGTCCCCACGGCAGCCCTCCAGTACACGCACTCCAGCATCTTCACTTGACGCATTGCAGGTACAACGCAACCAATCGGAGGGCTTGACTCTTACCAGCTAACCATTGCAGAGTCCCTTTAGCCAATCAGGCGCTGCTTGACAAAGTGCTGCCTCAGACGTCTCAGTACTGTTTCCGTCGGGTGCCTCCGAGCCAGGCAGCGGTAACCTTCCGCGAGAGGATATAGGCCCTACCGCCCGGGAAGGCGCCGGCGAGCGGCTTAGTGCCGCCGGCAGCGCGGCGGGGGAGGCCGGTCCTGGGTCAACGCTGCTCCCGGCGAACCAGCCGCTGCCTCTCCCCGCCTGGCGCGGCGGGACCCGGTGGGGCGCGGTGGCCGCTGCCGCCGCCTGTCCCCAGGCAGCCAAGGGCCGCCGCCCCGGCCGAGCGCAGCACAGAGCCCTCCCGCCCCGGCCCCGTTGGCTGCGGGGGGAGGAGGGGAATGCAGTTTCCCTCAGGAAGCCCTGGGAAAGCAAGGCGTTTTGTGCAGTGCCGGCCGGGCCCCGGCTGTGGGTGAGGATGTTAATCGCCGCCAGCAGCCCCTGCGTGGAGAGCAGGAGCCGGCAGAGACACCAGAGCCGCGCCGGGGTCTCGGCTCGGGCACATTTTGCAGTGACGCTGGCGGAGCTGCAGAGCTGTTCGTGCCAAGCCGGCAAATGGCGTTTGCCAGAGGCGCAGCCGAGAGCCCTGCAGTGGCTTTGAGTTGACCGTGAATGTCAGCCGCAGCACCCCTGAACGGGAGCGAGGAGCTGCAGCCCCGGTGCTGACCCGGGCGGAACGGCCAGCCCCGAACCGGGGGCAGGTGATGGGGGAGGCCTGGTGTCCTACACCAAATGGCTCAGATCGCCTGCAAGTCCCCAGCGTATCGGCGGTCATTCCTAGGCATCTTTCCTTTGGGGTGCCTGGTTAAAAATCCACCCCCTTCCCCACACCCACAGACCAAGTAATAAATACGCTTTACTTCGTGGTGCGGGTTGAAGTGTAGCTGTGTCTTCCCGTCAATACGATGCTGCGGCTGGTGGCCCGGGACGGCAGTGCGAGATCCCTCACCGAACACCCAGCTGGAACAACCTACGCGAGGGCCTGGCGCCGGTATCTAAAGAGGTTCGCTCTCTAAAGGACACTCCCGGGCCCCACTGGAGGCTGAGGGATTGATACAAGGATCTCGGGCAGCCAAAAAGTCTAACGATAGCGGTTTTTGCAAGAATTAAGCTAGATGACTACTTGGCACCCATGGACCCATCACGGAACACTGTTCATTTTTTTTGCAGAAGCTTATGGGCCAGCAGTATGTCCCTGAGGAGAGAACAAGATGAGACAAACTAAAGAAAGAAGTGGGAGGAGGAGTAGGAAGATAGCTATGTTTAAGTGATTTAACCCCATAATAGTAATAACAAAACAGTCTATTTTGAGGTTTTTTTTCTTTTTGCTTATTTGATGCCGAATATCTTGTTTCAGTTATATTTTAGTTAAGGAGATTGGTGCTCTGTAAGCCCTGAAAATAGAATATGGAGATAGAGACAGCAGAAGCAGAGTGGATGCCAAAGTGAAATGATCTGGAGTGCTGAGCACTGCATCAGCCCACACACAGGCCCACCCCAAGGATAGTGATGCAGAGAAGTCTTAGATGGTGCTCCCTGCTTGGAAAAATGATGTCAGTATTGGCAGACCCGAAACTAAACTGAAGGCTAACCAAAATAAACTCATTAAGTGTACTTCCTTTCTATATAGCATAAAAATCCCATTCTCAGAGCGGTGCATCTTTGTGTTAGGCTTGTGCTCTTTAACAACGCTGCTGACAGCTTCACAGCCAGCACATAACAGTGCACTTACTAAATAGAAGTACTTCATTAGAATCTAGCATACTTCTGTTACCACAAAAATAATAACAAATAGCCATACTGTGGGGAAGGTCAGTGCTGCTTGCCAGGAAAGGTGTGCACAAAGTGCTAGATGCCTGAGACGGACCAGATTTTAGCCATATTCTTATTTCAGAGAAGCTGACAGCCTCAGAATAAGGCAGGCAGAACAGAGATTTAATTAGGTAGCTGATGTGAACTGTACCCTCACAAAAACCTTGGGAAGAATAGCAGGCCCCATGGGACAGCTCTATTTTCCAGGTTTACAAAGAAAGACGGGTTTTCTTAGTACCATTTCTGGAATTTCAACAATGATGTGAGGTGCTTTAGGATGGAGGCACATGCATACTTTAAGGGTCAGACATTTTAAGAGGCTGGACTTCACATGTAAGAACCTAAAGTTCTAGACAAAGAACTGGATCAAAGAGAAACCTTAAGGGGGATATCAGAACCTATATTCTGGAGGCATCAAATGTTCCTCTTGTTTTAAAAATTCTTTTCATTGAAAGACTTTAAAAAAGATGAGCCCTCAGTAGAGGATTTCCTAGGTACTGCCATGCCAGGTTCCCAGGGGACAGGCAGTCTGTTGGCTCTCTGGCAGTAGGAGATCAGAATTTATTTTTACATTTTCTCAGAACTGATACTAGAAACGCATCTTCTCTTCAAGGTTGTTGAAAAACTTAGGGTTTTCCTTCCCCACTCCTCCCCCNTGGAGAAGTTATTTCATTATCGGGTGGGTTTATTATTGATGCAGGCACAAACAACATGAAATAGCCATCCAAAGAAGCGTAATGATTTCATAGCTTTCTTCACATACTTAAGGCAAATGAAAAAGAGTATCACCTGGCAATGATTCTGGCTTCCAGCATCTGTAATTTGGGATGTACATATAATACTTCTCACCTCAGGCCAGCTCCATAGTATGGGGGATTAGAATACTGGATGTCTCTTGGATGGCAGTATTTGAGATCCATTAACTCAGGTGATCTTGTAGCTTCTTGTCCCAAGGAATCTGACAAACGGATAGAAACTCCTTGTTTTGAGTGTGTGAGAGAAAGAAAGAGAAGAATAAATCCGCAACTGATGCAAATTAACATGGTTTTATTGACTTCAGGGCATGTTTACAGTGCTGAAAATCTGTACCAAAAACTACGATTCTGATTTAAAATTATGATCACTCTTGAACTGCATATGTGGCGTTATTGAATTTTTTACCTCTAGCTGCAGCATGAAGACTTGTGACAGCCCTGCCTGACCCAAAGAAATTTTTTGACATAGACCTACTACAAAATTACCATTTGGGGTTAAGTCATCGAGACTTGGCCATTAGAGGATGTACCTGTGGATTTTGCATACCTGTCTTCCTATGTCATATATATTCTTATATATATATTCGTTAATTTGGCTGGGACTTTTATTGCAAAATTAATGTCCCAGTTTGCCCCACAGGAATATTCAGATGAAAATAAATTACTCATGGACAAAGGAGAGGTGTAAAAAACAATGCAAATGGCTCATTTAATAATTTCCGTTATGTAAAAAAGCAATCCTGAGTATCTTTGATGATTTTTTTTCCTCTGTTAAATAGGACAAGCTGAAATGAGAAACGATGGTACTGGAATTACACGAACTGATTTCCAACCTTTCTTCAGGACTTAAATTCTGAAGCATATTTGTTTACTATTGTTTATTATACCATTATAAGCTATATATTGGTTCGAAATCTGTAGCTAACAGCAACAGCTGTTCAGCTTTTATCTATTAGTTCCGAGACAGAAATTTCAACCTATAAGGTAAACCAGGTTTTGGCCCACTCAGTTTTCCAGCATATTCTTAAGAAATGAAATGCAAACTCGAGCCATTCCTAACAAGGTGAATCTGACTAAGAATTGTGTTATTGTTACATTGTGTCATTTAACATTTTGGGGAATCATTCTACTGAAATTAGAACATTTTCTATCATTAGAACGACTGTTCCCATACATGTCTTTCTATACAGAATACTTAAAAATATGTGTGGTTAAAATAAATTACGTTGACAGATGTGTTAACTGGACTCATTGTCAGGGAATATAGTTTATATACATGAGTCTCCAACAGTGAAGAAGCATGACCTAGGTATGACCTAGGTTATGTAAAAATATGAAATACTTAGCAAACACATACATAAATATTCTGTCCTCTTCTGCATTTGATTCTTGAAAAATAGTGGATACAATTTGCCTTTATCCATAAAAACACTAATGATAACAAAACATAAACAATAGAAAAATCGAACAAGTAACTTCTGTTTGTATCATGAATCATCCAGTGTTTACCTTCCTGTGAAGCTGGCAATTACAAAAACTGAGAAGGAAAATCCTGTTTTCACTCCAATGTTTCTAGAGAATGCTTCATAGAACTATGAGGAAAGGTTGTTTTTTTAAGACTGTGTGAAAATGTTTTGTTCTTTTTTCATTTATTTTACATTTCAATTGTAAAAAAGCAGGGAAAAGCACTTAGGTTTAAAAGAAATCTTTTATAACGTTTAATCGGCAAGATGTATGGCTGAGTTTATGTATGGGAGCAAGTCTGTAATTCCCATCTGTGCGAGTCTTTTAAAGATAGGATCTCTAAGGTTCTCAACTCAAACTGCCCTAAGTTTAAACCACAAAACTTTTCAAATTGTTGGGCCGCGAGGGTGCCCAATTTATATAGCTACATAGAAAATGATTCACTAATTTAATTGCGATGTGTAAATAATTTAGTTCTAACCAATGGCTAAATCAGTTTTACATCATCTAAAACATTATACAACAGGCCCTCAACGTAGGTAGCAACTACTATTGTTCAATTACATAGATGGCCCTCTAACACTTAATGCTCAGTGAAAAACCATAATTTAAGTGATTTTGGTATACACCAGTGGGAATGAAGCAAATATAAAGAAATCATAAGCATATAAAAGATTGGGGAGTTTGGGGTTTTTTCTCGCTCGCTCAAAAAGGAAACAGGAATCTACAGGAACATGTATGTTCCCATTTAAAAGAGCTACCAGGTCTGGAAATTTAAATGTTAAGATTAAAGCAATTTTTATTTTCACATCTTGTATAAATGTGATCAAATTCAATTCTGTTCTAGCTTTTTATTTCAATGGAGTTCCACCCACTTATTTGCAATCTTAGTGGAGCTCATGGCATATTTTTATAAGGATATGGGCTTAGATTTTCACAACTGCTAATGACATTTGGAAACATGAATTTTGTGGAAAACAGTCTCCCCAGAAAACATTGCCTATACGAAGAGAATTTTATAGAGAGGGTAAAAAACTATTTTCTGCTATACCAACAGAATTCTAATTGACTTGAAAAGCAATACAACAAATTCAAACCCACTTTGAGTAGCTCACGCGTGTAACTGGCAATATTATAGCCATGAAAACTAATTATTAATCTGTTCCAGTTGCACAGATGTTGCACGCACGTATATACTTGATTTGGGCTTCTTATACTTCTAACTTACTCTGTCCTGGTTATCTATGCTTGCCACCATAGTATCAGCCTCCCAGCTGTGCATTAACTGATGTGACAAACTTCTGTCCATTTGTTCTCACATCCATTCTCCCAGGGCAGATGCCTATACAATGTTTTATTTTTGATATATTTTTTAAAAAACTTATGTATATATATGAGAAAACAATTGAGATGCGTGAGGCCCTGTTCTTCAGTGCTTATGTTAACAAAGCCAAGGTTGAAGAGCACACCTTGTATACAAGTAGTAAGGTTTATTGTTTCTCCGAGTTCTTAACAGTTCGCCTTATAGCTTACACTGCTCCCAAAGAATGGACATGTTAAGTCACTGCAGAAACAGAGACCAACACTGTAACCTTGCTATCATATTAAGGCAAAATTTAGAAATGTAGTACTAGGTAGAATGGTCGCAAGTCTTTCACTATGACTTATAAATTTATAAAATAATCTTTTGTTACTATTACAGCTTAAACACAAGTCATCAAAAGGATACTCAGTGATAGAGTAAAAGAATTTAGAACAGTAAATCTATCCAGTCAGAAATTCATCTTAATAGCTATCGCATAGCCCTCTGTGCATCAAAAAGTGTTGTAGCAATGGGATGGCGAAGTTCTATGGTTTTAGGCACAAATACTGAGCAATTCCATGGCCTGGTCTAGCTCCCACTGAGATCCAGGAGATTTTGAATGAGACTGTGGAAGATCCTGGCAAATCATTTGACACTGTATGTCATTGGAATGACAGGGGCATTTCTTGCCTGCCCACAACTGAATGTAAATTTTAAGAGAACAAAGAATACTGATCAAAATCTAGCTGTACAATCGACTGAAAGCGAATTTACATGGAGCAGGCAGATGCCAGTTTAGATGAGGGTTTTTCTACATTAAATAAGCTGCAAAACATTAGTATTCTGTTTTGTTTACATTTATCATTGCCATATGTCAAATTAAGAAAAAAAAAATCCCCTTAGTCAGAATGTTATTTTGGAGCATTAGCTGTGAAATATTTTCAAATACAGAGTGATTTAACAGAAGCTACTGCAGAACCTAACTGTGGCACCTTAATTGATCATCCTGAATTTTTTCTTAAATAAAGCAAGGTAACTATATTCCAAACTACTTTAAAGGTAACTAAGTAACTTTATTTTAAAATTCCATTTTTAATATAAATGAATCATTGGCCTGAACGATCAAGACGTAGCAAAAGTAGGAAAAAAAAAGTAAAAAAAAAAAAAAAAAAANCAGCAATGCTTCCACTCCACTCAAAGGCCCTGTTAATCTTTGGCAACGTTCACTGAATGTGACTGAGTTGGCTTTTTACTTCACATTTCCAAGTTTCTTCACGTATGTCCAAACACTGTCATGCTGATAGTTTTTAAGAGCACCTACATAAATTTTAATTACTTGTCTCATAGCCTCTCCTCAACAGATAAATCTAATCCCTTCTACTTTTTAACAAGTGATGGTTTGGATCAATGGAAGAACATATTATGTGAACTTAAAATTAACTTTAAAGAGACTGAAATAAGGCACCCACGTGCTAAACCGCCACATTTAAATGTTGGCAAGATTATTCTCCTGATAATGCCTTCAGCCTTCCACTTCAGAAACATTTTGGCCAAAGACCATGAGACTGCATTAGCTATTTATCTTTGCGAGATAACTGTACACATTTCTTAGCCCAGTATTTATACAGAACTCAGCATTTCAAGAATGAGCTCTTCACCTGTGTAAGACCAGCACAATGAGGTGACTGATTTGTACATGAACATTGCTCTTCACGCATCCCTGTGAGACTCGGGGAGTTCCAAGATTCACTTATCCAAGCAAAAGCTCTTGTAGCCCACGTCAATCAGACATTGTGCCACGTTTTCCAGAAAGAAGCTAAGCTGGGAAAATAAGAGCTTAAAATTGTTGGTCTGGTTTGAAAACAACAGATCGATTTGTGTGTTCTTCCATAGCAAAAAAAATAAAAAACGTAAAATCCCAACATCACTGCTTAGTAGTTTAAGAAAAAAAAAAAAAAAAGTGGAGGCTGGGCATTCTGCATCTAAAATGGGAGCTGTCTATAAACCTATCATTTGCAGACTAGCCAGCTGCAAATCGGCTTTCTGACACCATTTTATATACTAGTTCCTACACAAACGTTAGGGTGATTTGGGGACCAAACTATGACGCATTAAGTATGCTGTTTGCTATGAGAAATCCTTATAGACTGTAAACAGGTAACTGTTGTGTTTGCCAACCTATCACTGTGATCCAGAAAGGCAAGCAAATAAATTGTAACTTCAGTGGCAGAGCGATTGAAATTGTTAAACAAACAGAACCCAACTGATTTTGTCTTTATTTTGAACACTGGAAGCATGCGTGATTTTTCAAAAACAGAAAAACAGAATGTATTTTAAAAGATTTAGTGCTATACTGCAAGCAGATGATCAGAACGAACGACCACGCTGGAAACACTGCTACCCTCCCAATCCAGAGAGAGGCCCAAACTAATACCTTAACTAAAATACCTTGAACTACAAGGAAGCTCAAAATCTAAGGGTACTTGTCACGAACGGAACCAAAATCCTTGATTCCAAGGTGGGTCCATGATCGTTTGTGCTTCCGTACCTATTAGAGGAGGTGCAGTGTGAACGCCACACAGTATTTACCTGGGTTATCATCAGCTGGTGGACAAAATCCTCAAACCCAGAGCAGACAGAGGAGAAATGAAGGAAACATTTGACATCAGGACGTGCTTTTGCTGCCTCTCCCTCGCAGGCTGCAGCCGCCCAAGCTGGGAAGGGGCCGAAGCGACCCCTCAGTTCCAGACCATGATTCTGGATTCGGTTTTACCATCACCCAGATTTTGGTGCGCGACAAAAGCCCGGCCATTAAAAAACAAGGCAGCTGCGCTCGCTTCAACATTAACAGCTTTACAGTCCCCCTCATACCCCCCTTGTCGCTCTGATCTCCCCGACGAATGCGCTTTATTAACGCCCCCCCCCCTCCCCCCGGGCCCCCCCCCCCTCCCTCCCCCGCGCCGATCGGG
>VZSF01001143.1:665900-809334 GCA_013398295.1 Chionis minor
GGGCGGAACGGGGGACCGGGGCGCAGTGCGCGTTGCTGGGTTGGAAACGGCCCAACGCCCGCATGGGGGGCTCGGGGAGGGGGAGCGCAGCCTTCCCGCACCCCTCTCCCCCCCCGGGGGGGCTGCGGGGGGAGGCTGGCTGCGCAGGCGAGGCGTCCCCCCGGCTGAAGGATGAGGACGCGGCGCGGCTGGAGAGGAGGGAGGGGACGGGAGGGGAGGGGGCCGCACTGCAGCAGTGGGTGGCTGCCGGCCGGGAAGCAGCCTGCCTGTTGCGCTGGGCGGGCTGCGAGCCGCCCGGCCGGGCGATGCCAGCCTCCGCCCCGCCTTCCCGAAGGCATCGCCGACGCCGGGGGGCTCCGGGAGCGGCGCCCCTCCTCCCCCGGGCGCTGCGGTGCCGGCCCGGGCTCCGCGCAAAAACGGGCGAGAGAGGGAAGGGCTGGGATTTTCCCGGCGGTTTTCCGCTTGCGACGAGAGCGGCGGCGAAACGGTCGGAGGCTGACCTCTAATCGCGTTCTGGCGATCTGGGTGTTCCTCGGCTCTGTCTCTCCATCTCCCCTTCCCGTCGGGGAAGGCTGACATCACCGGGACAGGATTTGATGACTTGGCTGGGTGGGGTGGTGGCTCCAGCCCTGGGTACCTTTGTCCTGTGTCGCTGGGGCGGCGGTGGTGCCTGTTGCTCGGGAAGGTGAACCCCATGGCGGTTTAAGGTCGAGTTGCGTGCTTCTGGCCTCGCCGTGTGCGCCAGGCTGGCGGGGCTTGGTGTTTCCTTCTTTGTTTGGTTTTTTTTTTTTAATTCAAAATCCGATTTTTAGAAACACCCGGCGAGCTCCAACTAATGGGGCAATGAGCCGGTCCTGTGGGTTGGAGGTTTTTGCCGAGGTGTGGCTCTGTTTCCTCTTCTGCAGGGCATGGAGTCTGTTATGTAAATTCCTTAGGTAATCTCTAAGTAAAAACCTCGTATATTCTGGAAAAATCACAAAAAGACCGTGGAAAGTCCAGCTGGATTTTGAACACAAGTTTCCTGCTGTTTTGTTAAAGAATATATATTAAATTTGAACTCCGTGTTTAGCTGTTAGCACTTGTGCCCTTTCTACCCCCAGCCTACTGTGTGTATGGGGAATTGCTTAATCGTTATATACAGACAGTAAAACATCAAAAAAAAAAACAACCCCAAACCCAAGGACTATTTACAGGTGAAATCTATGTATGTCACTTGACATATACAGCAGGCTCTCAACCCTACCCACTTCCTCTCATGCAAGAGCTTAACAGATTGTATAGCCTGTTAATTCTCCATTGTATTTGTTGCTGCAGTTAAGTGGTTTTTATACTTTAATAATGGTATTCCAGGACAAAAGTGTTACAAGATGCCTGCTTTCTCTGACCTACAAAATTCTCTTTTCTATTAGTAAAACCCATCCAATAAAATTAGCTTAAAAAGAGTTACTACCCTGTGTCCTCCAATATCTGTGACTAGATGTGTAAAATCTAGGTATTTTTTTGTCTTTTTAATGACTAGAAAAATGCGTATTTTCTCATAAGGAACTGGGTAGCTTCTCTGAGTCCAAGCAGCAGAGTTCTTTGTGATGCTCTACCCATACAGGAAGGAGAGGGTTCTGGAAGGATGCAGTTAGCACAGTTAAGCTCTGGGAAGGCACATTTAATTGCTGACTGAGCTGTATACCTTTGTATGCAGTGGTGGCCTCTTGAGGTAC
The DNA here is from genome assembly GCA_013398295.1 of Chionis minor. Classification (NCBI taxonomy): domain Eukaryota; kingdom Metazoa; phylum Chordata; class Aves; order Charadriiformes; family Chionidae; genus Chionis; species Chionis minor. The sequence goes on from VZSF01001143.1 coordinate 667,616, forward strand.
AGAAGGTCACAGGCAAGCATTTTAAATCTTGCCACTTAAAATTATGTATAAAACAGCCTCCATGTCAGTGGGAGGCACTTTAAACTGCTTGGCTGAATGGAAAAATAATGTGACACTCGGAAAACTGGCATTTTCTCTGCCAGAGATGGCAAAAATCTCCATAATATGGGTGGTAATTCTTCCTGATATCACAGCACAGACCTTTCTATTAAGCTTACAGCAGGTTAATGCTTGATGCAATGTGGTGGGGGAGGGCAGACTTCAGTAGTGTTGGATCACTAGGTGGCACACTTGTCATTAGCCCACTAATATGCAAGTACCCCCACGCAGCGTTAGGGTCACTACATTGCTGGAAATGACATCTGATGTGATGTGAAACCCCAAGCGCATGCGATTAAGGATTTTGTGCCTCTGACCAATTGCAAGGAGCCTGCCCTGGGTCCTTCATTTGACCAAATCGGATTCTCGGGGTTGAAGGATGGCATGTCGGGTTCTTCACGTGCAGTTTCAAAACAAGTTGGCTTCTATGCTTTTGAAAACAGCTGCATGGTGTAGGTGAGTGGAATCTCCCTGCAGGGGCAGAATTCCCGGGGTTCAAAGTGGCTTTGTAAAAGTAATGATAAATCTAAAGGAAACATCGTGTGGCTTGACATAGCTAGAGGTAAACAATATTCTAAAATGTTCTATTCTCCGTGTAGGCTGATCAGCTGACTGAAGAACAGATTGCTGGTAAGTGTCTTCATGATAAATTACTATTTTTTTGCTGACTCCTTGTGACTAAAAGAATTTATTATTCAAATCTGTACTAACAGTTTTTCAAAAAGCACTCTTTCAAAAAATTCTGGGAGATTACTGATTCATTGCCTCTTAATTTAGACTACTTGTTCAGGTAATGATTTTTTTTTTAGGCAGTCAGGCTTGAGCCAAATCTTTCTAGATTTTTTGCAAACAGAAATACTTGCTAGACTCAGGTGACCTTCTTAGAGTCAAATCAGACCTAGGTCTGCTCTTTATTTTTAATGATGTGAAGATAAACTTGAAATGCAATGACAGCAAATAAACCTAAATGGATTTATTACATGTTAACATAAGCCAGTGTCTTTCAAATAACTTCTAGCAGCGTCTGTAATTCAGACTGGTTGGGAGAAGAAGTGTTATTTGACCTTCTGAAGATCAGTCACTCACTTGTGGTTGACATTAATTCTTATTGTCTGCAGTCTTAAAAACAAGTGGTAAATGATAACACTTACCGTTCCTGTAAGTCTGTTAATGGTGGAGGGAACCCAGTGGGTCCCTTCACTTGCGCCAGGCAGCTGCTGTTCCTGGTGCAATTGTGCCTCAAGCAAGATGGTATGGAAATGCATTACAGCGCTGTAATGCAGATAGTAGCCACATGAAATAAGTTTGAATATACTATGCAAATTATGTGTTGGTACTGTAAGTAACTTTTTGTTAATATTTGAGAGTATTAATTCTCTCAATACATGGGCAGTTAGATGAAATGTACCTTAAAATCATACTAAGCGTTGTCAGTGGAGTGCATTTTTAGTATGCAGTTTTCTCATGCTGGTGATGTTACTAAACACTGGGACTGTTTCTGCCTTTAGAATTCAAGGAAGCCTTTTCCCTATTTGACAAAGATGGTGATGGTACTATCACAACAAAAGAACTGGGAACTGTCATGAGATCATTGGGTCAAAATCCAACAGAAGCAGAGTTGCAGGATATGATCAACGAGGTAGATGCTGATGGTAAGTGTTGGAAAGGTAGTTATTAGTGCTGTGATCATCTTAAGCATGTATGACCACATACTGGTCCAAACCTGGGCTTGGGCTGCATAGAGAGGAGTCTGACATTGATCTCCTGAAACAGTTTTGAAATACTCCATAGAATCTAAATTCAGAGGGCTGTCAATTCTTGATTGCTCTCTGTACAGCAGTCAAAGATTCTAGCGGTATTAGTGAGAATCTAAAAAAGGAGGTGGACAGAGACAAAGTTACGCTGTTTGTCTTTAATATTTTATAGGCCACAGGCTTCCTATTGCTACCTGACTTGTCCTGACCTGCTGTTAACCTGCATTTCCACCCAGCTTTTCTATACGTGTTGCATCAGCCCATGTTGGTCTTAATAGCTCTACTAATGTCTGTGGTTTTGTCTAAGGCCAAAAATGTGGTAGAATAGTGCTAAATTTCCAAGAACTGAAAACACCCAACAGTGAGAGAGACTCTATAGTCTAATGTAGTTTATTAGATCGCTAATAGTGTGGGGGGGTGGGTGTTGGAGGCAAAAGCAGAAAACCCTTCCCTTATCAAGTCTATCAGAATTACTTTAAATGGTTGCGAGAAAGGGAAACTGCACATCTTGTTTCTGAGACTGAGCGACGAGCAGTTATTAAAAGGAAAAATGCTATCACCAGCTCAGTGATGTCAAGGTTTTAAACTTGTATGTTGGTTGTCATAGTGATTTTTCTTTAATATTTCTCTAAAAGAAGAGTGAAAGTATATTGGCAAGGGTATAGATGATCTGATTATCAGACTACATTAATTTACACTGTAAGTTGACACTAATTGCTAACTCTTGGATGCAGGTACTGAAAACTTCAGGGTTTGCAGGTTATGTTGAGTTTGTGTATAGTGGCTTCTCTAGATTGCAGGCCGCAATGCTGCACTGGTACATTAAAAATGTAAGGAGACTGAGGATTTCAGATAAGTATGCCTGCCCATCTTGTTAAACTTGTTTTATGGCAGAATGCTTTGCTGTTATTGTACGTGTTTGTTGAGGATTTTTCAAAGCTGAGTAGAAGTGTATTAAGATTTAGCTGGTAGATAAAGTTGGCCATGATGATAAATAGCTGTGTGTGTCTCAATGTGAAATCCCCAAGATGCAAAGGTTTTCTTAAACTGCATTTATTTGGCTGCTTTGCTGTACTTGCCCAAAGAGTTTGTATGTTTCCCTCAAGCGATGGGTATGTCTTAGTTGCACAGTGAACTATTTAATGGGGGTTTTTTTTGTTACATAGGGCTGAATCCTGTCTACAAACCTGGTTTCTGCTGTTTTAAAGAACTTCTTTCTTCACCGTACCAGTTTTCTCATAGCTTTGAGAAGCCTGGAGTTTGAGTCCTTCCTTTGAATGAAGAACTGAACAATCTTGGGGTTGAGGCCTGGATGTTACCAGGGATTTTCAGTTTTGCAGTGAAATACCTATAATAGCACCTACTGCTAAGCTTATCAGAAATACCAAATAATGGCAGCTTTTCTCATGTCACTGGAATTTGCAGATCCTTATTGCACCTTAAAATGGTGCATTGCTTCTGTGGTGTACAACATGTGCTAAGGAAGTTGATTTTTTAACAAGGAACAACTATTTTATTGAGCAGCTTAGTGAAGCAAAGTTTTATCAAATTTTAGATATCCTGGATTTGTAGTGCCAGCTTCATAATATGTTCCCTTCTGGAATCTCCAACAGCAATTGTGATATTTTAAAGAAACTAAATTAATTTGGAGGAGTGATTAGAAATAAAGACAAGTCTTAGTATTGGTTAACCTTGAAGCATCAGAGTGATGTTCTGCGTGCAGCTTGGGTGGCAAATGGTATGGCTTGACCTGGAGTGAAGGCAACAGTGCTGAAGCACTGCAATGACAGTGGTTACTGCACATCGTAATAGCAAAAAGACAGTGTTAGCAATTGAGGGAGAAGGTCCAGTCAGTTATTCTATAAAAATGGTTTATACAGAGATTCTGACAGTCTTGTCCCTGGCTAAATTAAATGCCAGATTATTTTTTTTTGTGTAAAGAAAAGCATGGAAGTTTAATTTTTGAAAGTTTCTTTTCATTAAGGCAATGGCACTATCGACTTCCCTGAATTTTTAACCATGATGGCCAGAAAAATGAAGGACACAGACAGCGAGGAAGAAATCCGTGAGGCATTCCGAGTCTTTGACAAGGTATTAATAAAAGTACAAATACTGGTTAGAAGCACTAATGGTGTCCATCTTTTCTGCAGTGATTTCTCTCTTGTCTAAAAGGATAACAGACTCCTCTAGTACAAGCAGAGGAATTAGAAACAGAACCAGGAATGTTGCAGCCTGGTTCTACCTGCTTTACACAGCAGGTCTAAGCTTTAGGCTTATCCACAAGAGGAAGAATTTTTGGCCGTTCGTTAGGAAGAGATCAGCAGAACTTGATTGCTTGGGTTTTTTTGCGTGGGTGGTGTTTTTCTGTACCTTCTGACTTTGGGGGCATGGGAAACGTTTGCAGGGATGCATGAGGTTGTATACTTCTTTATGGAAGCTTTTGAAGCTAAGATGTCATCAGTATTTAGAGGGGTCTGAAGTATTGCAGTTATATTTTCAAGACGCGGACTTTGAAGTTGCTTTCAGGAAGACTTAAGAGCTCAACTCCATCTTCTTTAAGGGTACCTGGGCATACATGGTGAAGGTCAATTATTTCTAGAACAGAGGTTCTCCTCTTCGGATTGCTTGGCTATGACAGATGTTACAAGAAAATTGTGTTGAGCAATGGCTGGTGCAGCTGCTAAGTGGATGCACACACATGTGTGGAAGACAGTCTTGCTACGTTTCCTTTTATGGGAAAAAAGTGGCAGTCTAGTACCTAGCTGGAAAATGTGCTAGCAGAAGTGCTCGATTGTTCGATTAGTACTTCATCTGCTCTGTAGGGTTGTTTCTGCACAGTAGATTTTGTGTTTCAAGCCACTGAGGTAGCTATCTACTGGTGATGGCTGTAGGAACTCCAGCTCTAAGCTGGCGTATTCTTCTTTAGATGGAAGAGGACATTTCTGAAGTGGCAAAGGATGAGCTCTAGGTTTAGATGTTATTAATGGGAATACTGACTTAAAAGTGTCACTTTATTTTGGTCAACTTTCACAACTCGTTATGAGTACAATTTAAATGCTTTCTTTGAAGGTTTGTTCTGTATTGTCTTGGCCAAGAAGCCTAACCTAGCAACCTGCAGTCTGGTTGTAGAGGTAGTATTGCACAGAAGAGAAAGCAACTTTATTCTTGCTGGTGGGGAAATGGTTTGGGTTTTGGGGGTGGGGGCTGGCTTAGGCAGCAGAGGCTGAGCAAAAACCATTGTGGTTTTGGGTTTATTTTTGAAAGCTCTAAAAGTGTTAAAAATACCTTTCCACAGCTATGAATCAGGCATGCAGTTATTCTTACAGTACAGTGGTTGTATAGAAGGGTATGGCTGTATGCGTGCTTCGTAAGGCAATGGGACTTTAAGGTTATACTGTGCTGCATGTATCTGTCCCAAGTGCAGTGAGGCTAGTTCAGAAGCAGTTCCTGGAAACCTAGATGTAGTTTCACAGTTAATTGGTGTCAGGATTTGCTGATCATGATATTGTGCAACTCTTTGCTCACAGGATGGCAATGGCTATATCAGCGCAGCAGAACTACGTCACGTTATGACAAACTTAGGAGAAAAGCTAACAGATGAAGAAGTAGACGAAATGATCAGAGAAGCAGACATTGATGGGGATGGGCAGGTCAACTATGAAGGTAAAGAGATGCTTGTCTTGTTTCAAAACTGTTACTCGGATTAAGTGAAAGCCTGTTGTATAGGGTGTTAATTTCTAAGTACTTGAGGCACCAGTTTGTTTAGTTGTCCGCTTCTGTGCGTGAAAACTTCGGTGCAGTGAAAGCGGCTTTTTTAATGCCAAGTGTGTTTAAGAGACTTAGCAGTTGAAGTACTCTGGAGACAATAAATCACAGTGACTTTTTATCTTTTCAGAATTCGTACAGATGATGACTGCAAAGTGAAGAGACCTCCTTTACACCTTTTTTCCTCTAGAAGAATCAAATTGAATCTTTTACTTACCTCTTGCAAAAAAAATGTTCATTTATTCATTCTGTTTCTGTATAGCAAAACTGAATGTCAAAATACCTTCTGTCCACAAACTGCATGTAATGGTTGGTGGTCCTGTCCCCAAAAGATAAACATCAGTTTTACAATATAAATAATTGTACTACCTTGAAAATAAAAAAAAAAGGAAGCACTTAGTGAACTCAAAAGTTCCATTTGCTAATGACTATTACACTGTTTGGGCTGGCCAGTTTTTCATGCATGCAGCTTGACAATTGAGCACAGTCAGACATTTGTATTAAAAGGAAAAAAAACAACCTAAAGGATCCACTCTTTTGTTCAACAGTGGATTCTAGTTCAATTTGTAGTATAAATTGTCATAGCTGGTTTACTTTAAAATTGGTTTATACCTCAGGATGGTATGCAGCAAAATGGTTGAAGGATGCAAAACTTAGAGAAAATGCCCTAAAGGTTGAATGGTTCTCCTGTAAGTAGCAGTGTGCTCCAAAAATACGATGATCTTAACTATGGATGGCATGTCTGTGTTAAAATACTGGTTTAACATTGTCTGCATTGCACTATAGTGAAACGGGTGTCGGGCTGTTACCGTTCACAAAATTTTTAAAAGAAACCTTCACCAAGGGAGCATCTTTGGACTCTCATATTTTTAAAACCTTCTGTACCATGACTTGGAGCTGGCGGAGTAGCCTGTGGACTTCAGCACAACTATCAACATCGCTGTTCAAGATACTACAATTTATGTCCATTCCAAGTTGTAAATGCTAGTCTTTTTTTCCAATAAAAGACCATTAACTTAAAGGTGGTGTTAAATGCTTTGTAAAGCTAAAATATATATATAATTGAGATAATAAACCAAAAAAGCAGTAGGAGGGAAGTGTTTCTATGAATGACTTGCTGCTAAATTATAATGCACATGTATGCAATAAGTTATCCCCTATCTTTTCAAGATGGCAAGAACTGACCTCCTGTAACCCAAGACCTTTGCTATAAATAAATGAACTTGTGCTTGCCTTTCATATTACGACAATGTTAATTTAGTTGGTCTTAAAGTCGTGCAATGCTGACTCGTCAACTATCAGCAAGAAGTAACACCTCATTTCACTAAAGTGGAGAGCTCTGAGCATGCATGTCAATACTGGGGAGACGTATAGGTTGCTTATGTTTTTTTTGACAGGTTGTAGAAACTAGTTGGAGAATTTAAACAGCATGGACTTCATAGATATCTATGATTCTCAGACATGCCAAATATGCATTTCTCTACCCACAGAAAGAAAACAAAAGGACATTTCTCTTAAAATATGTTAAAAAAAAAAACCAAGAAAATAAGCCTTTTTGGAAACAGGGGCTATTATGTCTTGACTATCTTCTCAAACACTTGCATGAATTTTGTGGGGTGGAGAAGAGGACTAGGGTTAATTTAAAAACCATCTTGTTACTTCTGTTTTGCATGCACTAGCAGTGCTTAGTCATTCCAGGTCTCTGAGTAAGTGTTCTCTGATCCTTCAGCTTCCCCATGAATGAGTGGCAAAGCAACTGTGTCCACTCTTCTTTGTTTGAAAGAAGAATGCTTTTTTGTTTGTGTTTTGGTTTTTTTTTCTTTTTTTTAAATATAGCAGAGCCTCCATGTGGAAGGCTTTTATGCTTGGGAGGGAGGGACTACAGCTTAATTACTTGACTGTAAGCTTGTTTCCAAATGTAATTGGAGTTGCAAACCTTAATTGCTTAATTGCCTTTGGTTTTGGAGAGTATTGATATTATCTCTTGAAAGAGATGTAAGTCTCCATTCATCCTGTCTAACTGAGGTGCCTGTGTTAAGAAATTGGTTGCTTGAAACGCAGCTTTGCTCAGAGGGGGTCAAGAGACACCTCCAGAAGGCAATTGAGACTATCTGCCTTCAGTGATTTATTTCTTTTTCTTTTTAATTTTATTTTTTTCCTGGGGGGTGGGGGGAGTTCTGGGTGAGTAGGGACCCAGACACCTTAACCAAGTGCCTAAAAGTTAGATGGGCTGAATGTAGGCAATTGTTTTGATCTCTAGTTGCAAAGGCTTTTGGTATGGCTCTGTATGCTGTTTTAGCAAACTGGCCACGACGATGGGAATGTCTGACTACCATTTGAAAGTAGAGTCTTGCATGGCAGCCGCAAACTGCTACTTTGGTAGTGCTTGAGAGGCTGCACCGATTCTGTAGACCAGCTTTTAAAGAGAACATACTCGAGACAGGCAAGGTAGGAGCAATGGTTGCTGCTCTGAACTAATTACTTCTTCTGCCTGAGTGTGCAGAGAGATCTTGTCTAGTAGGTAAATGCTTCTTACCATCTATCTGTCATTCACTCACGGTTGGTAGGGTAGTTCATTTAAGAACAGCTGCTTTTAGCTTATTCAGTGTGCTCTGTGCTTGCTAGCAAAGAGACCTCATTCCTGCAAGAGGTTCTTGGCTTGATTAGAAATTGTCTGGCAGTGTGCAGTGTTGGTATGCCCTGTAACTGAATCTGCCTGGAGGTATCTAATTATTAACTGACTTCAGTACCACATCAACCTCGAGTAAATGTATCCTCTGTACAGGACTTTAGCTCTGTTCCCTTCTGCATAGTGAATATCTAGAGAAATGAAATGGTGTCATCAAGGATTTTTTTATTTTATTTTATTTTATTTCCTGTGAGCGTGTGTGTGTGTGTGGCTTTGGCTTTTTCCAAATGTGAAAGTGTGGGCTGGATACACTTGGTGCATGGCTTAGAAACATGGGACTGGAAAGAACTTCCTGGGTCATCAGATCCAGTCCCCTGCTATTGCAGGCAACCGTGTCATATAATCCTTTTAATAAACTGATCAAGCTTAACCACCTGCTTGTAAGTGGCTTGTTTTCATGGAAGTTCTGTAACTCATGTTGCTCTCAACCGATGCAAGTAATATATGAAATATGAAGTTAATCAAAAGGTCCTCCAGCTTAGCTTTAGGTTTATCATTACACTTATTTAACTGACTTTCTCGAACCTGTTATTCTTTGCACAACACTCAGGAAAGTGTTGAATCTTTACACCCCCTTGCTATGAATAAGAGTTGGTGTGCTTGCTTATTTTTTTTTTAATGGAAAAGATGGATGTCTGGCTTGTTGAAATTTGTTAGATCTGTTAATTGTCAAGGCAAGAAACAATTGAGTTACTTGTATTTGATACATAAATTTAAGGCTAGAGTATACATAACCATTTTTAAAATACATCAACTTGCAGTGTAGTTTTATATTTAATACTGAAATTGTACTGCTAAAGTTTAAACTGCTGTTAATCATATTCCTCTTCTGATCATAATGAAAAAATAAAGGGTAAGAAAATGCTTAACATAGATTACTCATTATCACGCTTATTTTATTAATACTTCAGGCACCAAAATGTCTCCAGGTATGGGGCATTTATTTTGTTCGGGGGGATGGGGTGAAGGGAGGGGGCTTGCTGTTGTGGTAGAAGGCTCTTGTCCCCCAACCATTGGTCAGACTTGCGCAGCTTCAGAAACACTGACGCTGTCAGAAACCAGTCGAGAAATCACCCCACGCGTTATTCATGCATTAAATGCATGTGCGGGCACGGATCTGATCTGTGGGCAGCCCCTGCACCCTGCCCAGGTGAGTGGGGAGGGGGACGAGGCTGCGTCTTGGTCTGCGGGTGATGTGAATGCAGATCCTTGTTCCCAGGTTACACCATCCTAAACGGAAGGCACAGTGTCTGAGTTTACAAATGACAAAGTTAACACAGCTTGCTTTTCCCCCACTGTGGAACTAACTGGAACACTTGCCTTACTGCAATCCAATTAGGTTTTTATTTTTGTTTGGTGGGGGTTTGGGGTTTGTTTTTAAGATTTAATGACCAAGTGAAATCTGGCAGAGGGGGCTGTGGCAGGACCACAACATGTCTTCTGATCACAGACATCTAGCCGTCAAGTGATGAAGGTTGATGCCATGCTTCTGACTGGCATTTAGGAAAGCAAATGGTCTACTTGCAAGTAGAGCAGGTAGACCTTTAAAATCAGTAAGATTTTAAGAAAGAAAGACAAACATATATAAAGTTGTGTGGGTTTTTTTTACATAAGAGCATCGCCATTCCGAAATATTCAAAGGTGGAGGTTTTTTAAATCCAAATACGGGATTTGCAAGTAGATGATGAATTGTGGATGGACTTTTGAGTTCCAAAGATTCCTGATGTTATTTGACATGCCAAATTTTTGTGAAGGCTTAAGTACTTAAAGGGTCGATATTTTATATTTTTAAAGAACCCTCATCAGTGAGTATCCTAGGGAGGCATTCAGAGGATATTTTAATAGTTGATAATTCATTTTAAGTTTGATAGCAATAAATCTAGTTTTGAACTTAAGTGGCCAAATATCCCAATAAATGACAGAGCTGCTGATTAGGTAGACCTGAAGAGAATCTCTTATAGTCCCACGGATGATTAAGCACAGCTGGTAACTAGGAGTAAATGAATGCATCGCGTTGCGCTCTGTCCTACAGGTGATGGTAACCAGGAGCAGAGCAGAGCTGACCAGCCTGTCGTGCTCTCCTCCCCGTAGCTCTGACAAGGACCCTCCTCTTGCTTCCCTGCGCAGAGTGTTGCTCTGTAGAGGCAAGAGCATACTTCAGCATGCAGCACAGCCCTTTCGGCCACCAAAAAGAAAAAAAAGTCATTTGATACAAAAAAAGTTTTGCAGCAGCAGGGGGTTAAATTTCTCCCAGATCCCCTTGGAGTCTGAGATGCTGAGTGACACCAGCACCCTATAGCGATGTTACAGAAACAGATTTTGAGAAGCAGGTCTCCCAGCACTGCCACCAGAGACCCTACTAAAGAGGTAGCAAGTTGCCCTTTCCAGCATCCCTTTAGGTGTTGCAGGAAGCTGGCAAAAGCTGGCAATGAGCACCGCAGCCTCCTATGTGGTGACTTCTTGTTCTGATCTTAGAAGCTTCGACTGGAAAAATCTCGTATAGATTTCCTCCAAAGAGCCACTTCCATTTCAGTTGTCTGAGGAATCAGCGTCTGCAGAGATACTGAAAGAATTATTCATAGTGCAGCCTTTCCCTGGCAAAAAAATCTCATAAGATAATTAGTCTTTGAAGTACAATATGAAAACTGGGCTAATAACGTAAAAAAGAATCAAAATGTTTTCTGATTTTTTCTATTATTATTTCTAGACCTTTAAATATGATGTATTTGAAAAACAGATTCTTGAACAAAAGTCCTGCTTGCCCTTCCAGTTGCACCATTTAAAATGAACACAGTATTTGAATAGGAACCAAGTGGATCAACTGAGAAGTCTGTAAAAAGGCATTGAATAGCATTCCCTATTTTACTGCTTTGCAGTGGGGTTGGCAATAACAATGCTGACAGCATATTAAGTATTCTGGAAAAGGATATGGTGAAAGAAATGGATGGGATGAGAGCCAAGAGAATACCTGAGCATGGGACTGCTTTGTAGTCTTGTCTCACTGAGTGTTTGTTGCCCATAAAGCTATAAATACTTGATTGTGAGCTCCCTGGTGGGCATTAAGGTTTTCTGGCAGCGATGCTGTCACTCAGTTTGCCTGCTCTTCCTAACCCACCCTCGAAAGCCCCCCCACACTAACTCGACGTATACCTGAAAATACATGACCTGGAAAAGTTAGTTGAAAGCCTGCTGCACTTCAGAACTTGCCAAATGTCTTCTACTTATTCTAAGCTTTCTTTACAAATACATTATTAAAAAGAATAATTTCCTCCAGATGTTCTGGTAGGAGACAAAATATAACCACAATTTCAGACACATTTTTACCAAATCTCTTAAGTAAAATATTTTAACCCAGAGTATTTAGCTCCCTAGGAATCTCTATGCAACATCATCAAAACTAGTTTCTCAAGGACTTTGACATAAAAATTTGATGGATATTTTCTAATAACTTATCTGTTTATTTAGATATTACTAGAGTAAGAATTCCTATGCACATACACCAGATGCCCTAACAATTAATCGGGGTGCATGATGCTGTCTACCCTATGTAGCTTGAATGAGAGGCAAGAAGATTCAATCTGTAAATCAAGTCAACAAGTAAAACATCTTTTCACTACCAAAGAAGATACCTTGCTCTACAACAGGGTTACAAAAGCATAGCTAAATTGTGAAAATTGCCTTGCTGATTTATTTTCCATCAAACTAATTTGTAGAGGAAGGTAAGTAATTTCTTCACTAGCTCAGGTTATCCTCCTTTTCTGTATTAAATACTTGCACACACGGAAAATATTAGGGCAAAAGAATGGTCTTAAGGCTGCAAAACTAAGCACTCAAAAGTTAAAAAATACCCAATTAAGGTTATCCATGAAACTCCAGTTTGGCCTGTTGCAAATGTGATTGCAAAACGTTATGACACTGTCTTGTCTCATACTATATTGCCCACAGCATCTTCGCATCACTGTATTAAATATCTCATTGCAACTTGCTTTTTGAATGCGTTGTTCCATACCCTAGTCATTACCCACTACCCAGTTCTTGTTCTGAAGACAGAAGTACTAGTTTCTTCAATTTTTCCTGTGGCACTTCAGTATTTGAGTGCTTCACAAATACTGCTTTCTTTTTTGGACACACAGTGAAGTAAGGGCATGCTTTATTCTCGTGGAACAGAAAGAGCTGAGGTGCGGGCACTGAAGTCCAAGGCAGTGTTTCCGAGAGCTCCTTCTGAGATATCTTCATTTGTCAGAATCGTAATCGTGCCTTACGCGTGGTACACAGACACCCCGTCGGTAACACTCGGTGTCCTTGGTGTCTGAAAATCACTCTATGCCTCCGGGTCAGGCACTTGTCGACTGAGGTGCTGGGAGGAAGTGACCGCCCGTAGACAGCCAAGTCCCGGCGGTCGACCCACCCCACACACGGATTCCACGCAGAGGCCACCGGTGCTGGTTTCCCAGGGCAGCAATCGCCTGCCTCGTCCAGGAGATCAGCTTTTCTCTTCTTCCAGCCCCTATATTGTTCACTACACGTGGCCTAATCGCTGCAACACAAGAAAAGAGATCAGCTACACAATGTTTTTCCTTGCACTGCCCTCATTCATGCCCAGAGCAGCTCCCCTTGTGCCAGGGAAGAGAAGGAACCAAAACAATGATTGCACTCTAGGGCCACAAAGCAGGCGGGGTGGAAGGGAAGTAGGGGAATAAAAGTGGCAAAAAACTCAATTCTGGCACCTCCTAACTTTGAGGCGTAACTTTGTGCTTTCGTGGCTGTTTCAATCCTGTAATTTACTACTGAGAGTGAAAGCAGACCCACACTCCCAGCGCAGGAAACTCCGTGGTGTGGCATCACGGTGACACCCCTGTGAGTCATCATCCCAGTCGCTGCCTGTGGGTTCGGCACAGACCGTGACCTCTCCAGGTAACGAAGGGACCGCAAGCAAAGCTCTGCTGCTTCTCAGCCAACCCAAAATGGGGAGGGAGCTCTTTGCCCACGGGTTTGCAGAGGAAAGGTAGATTCAGGGACTGTGGGAGCCGCTCAGGGCTCTGCAGGAGGTTGTGCTTTAATGGTCCTAGGTTCTTCCACCCATCCACTGTAACCATGACCCTCCTGTCCTCTGCCTTTCTGCCCCCTCCCTTCCTGTCCGTTTTATTTTCTACCCTTATCAGGCCCAGCTTGTGCCTCTCTGACTTTTCTAGGTTTCCTTGTCCCACGATCCCTGCGCCTTTTTCATCTCGGCTGTCACGGGTTAACCCCGGTGGGCAGCTCAGCCCCACCAGCCACTCACTCACTCCCTTCCCCAGTGGTTTGGGGAAAGAGTCGGAAGGGTAAAACCGCAAAAACTCATGGGTTGAGAGAAAGACAGTTTAATCAGGAAAGTAAAAGCCATGTGCACAAGCAAAGCAAAAGAAGGAATTTGTTCACCCCTCCCCATGAGCAGGCAGGTGTTCAGCCATGCCCAGGACAAGCAGGGCTTCATCACACGTAACGGTTATTTGGGAAGACAAACACCGTAACTCTGAACCTTCCCCCTTCCCTCTTCTTCTCCCAGCTTTTATTGCTGAGCACAACATCATATGGTCTGGGATATCCCTTTGGTCAGTTGGGGTCAGCTGTCCCGGCTGTGTCCCCTCCCAGCCTCTTGTGCACTCCCAGCCTGCTCGCTGCTGCTCAGCGACAGCTAAAACACCCCAGTCTTATCGACACTGTTTGAGTCACAAATCCAAAATGTAGCACTGTACAAGCTGCTCTGAAGAGAACGACCTCTCTCCCAGTACATTGGGCCATCGATTTCTCTCTCTGATCAGGGCTGCCAATGACATGTCTTCTGCCAGATCTCCATTCCCACAAGCACCCACCAACTTTTTGTCCTAACCTGCTGATGTCTCAGCAAGCAACTTTCTCCCCCGTGTTGCCTGAGATGGGGTGATCACACGAGTCAGAGCGCAGACGAGAGTCCTCCTGTGCTCTGCTCAGGCCCCAGGCTGTCGAGGTGGAAATGTGCCCTGCTTGGCTCACAGCAGCAGAGAGCTGTGGTTGCAAAAAAAAAAGATACAGAGCAGGTTGCCCCAAGGTTCAAGCTGGGGGCACCTGGTCTGGGGGGACATAAGCTGTTGGAAGTCTACCTTGGCCACGAGTGTGGCTGTGAGGGTGCACTGCACTGCCTCACTGCTTTCCTGAAATGCTGCTTTTGTCTCAGAAGAGTTACTACTTTTGAAAAAGTGACGTGCACCACTATCTCCCATATATATATACACACATACATCTCGTCGCGCTGAAGAAGAGTTTTGCTGTCCACTTCTCCTGAGCAGAATCAGATCAGGTGTAAGCTTAAGCAGTCACTTCACCCACCACTGTATATAGCCATCTTGAGCCCAAAATATGGAAGATTTTTAAGGGATCCTCTTTGCTCAGGGGTTGTTCCCAGAGGAGGTCAACGCATCAAATTTTGAACTTGGGGCCGTAATGTGGTGCAGGATGTGTGTAAGCCTGAGACAACAAGGAAAATGGGACTGGGGACAGAGTCCCTAAAGACACTGGGATCCCTTCCAGCTCTCTTCCCCTGCCTACTCTCCTCTCCCTCTCTTCCCTTCTAACCTAATCTCCACCTCTCCTCAGGCTTCACCAGCCACAATTTACCTGTTCTACAAAGAGCGCCTAACTTAACTTAATTCTTTTAATAGGCAGCTTTATATTAGAAGATCAGTTACTATTTGCTAAACTACCTCAGGGGTACCCACACACAAAAAGGACAAGTAGGAAGCTCTCAATTGCAGAAGTATGCCTGCAGAAAAAGTCACATAAAGTCTGATTGCACTGATATTAAATTATTATGGTAGTTTGAAGTTTTATGAAGCAATAGTTATACCATTTTCATACTCTCTACTTAGACACATTAGACCTGCTTCCATACAGTAGGTAGTTACTATCTGGGGAAAAATAACCTCCCTTCTTTGATGTGGCAAAAAGCTTCTTTGTATCAAAGCTATTGCCATTAGTGAATATGTATAAATGAAAAAGTAAAATCGAATAAAACATATATGGCTAGGTACTTTTTTTCAGACTTTTGTGGTACATTGCTTTCTATGAAATAGTAGAATGTAGTTTCGTGCTTCTCATTTTAACAGGCTAGAGAAGAATTCAGATTCCTGTTCATGATTAATGTCCATCACATGCAAGTGACGTCACACTCCCAGTCAAATGATATTACTTCCAGGATGAAGTATGAAACTAATATGTTTGCTGAGTGTTAATTACTAAAGCGACACTGAATCTCACATGCAGCTTTAGTTCCTAAGCTACTACCCAGAGGTTATAGAATCTACTTGCATGGCAGCGTAGGTATTTTTAGTGATTTACAACTTGTAAGGCATTGTCTTGGCCAAATTCCAGATTAAATTAATCTGAGCAGCTAATACAGTAACAATTGGAGTAGGCATTAAGGTCATGTGGCTGAATTGGTGAGAAAACTGAGCCTTTTTTTAGGGCTATTGCTGGCTGCGCACTGTTGAACACTAGTTTTGGAATTTATTGCATCTCTTTGGTTTTACTCTATTGGATTGGTAAGGTCTTTTTACATACATATTTTCTAATCTGTTGACTGTATTTCCTTTTGAATGAATAGGTTGCTGCCAAATAGTTCCATCTGGGATTTGGTCCATTTTGCAAATCTATCACCTTACAGAAAATTTTTTCCCAATTTTATGTTTCCAAATATGAAAACTCCATCACTCTCTTCAATGAAAACCAGCGAAAGCATCACTCTTAGATCATCGTGTTCTGTTCGTACACTACCAGCTCAGTGCCCATGAGCTCTAGCAATTAGGCAGGATTAGCTGAACAAGGCAGAGTCATCATTAGCTCAGAACTACTTTGATTCTGGAGATGTAGGTCAGACCAAGTTTTACAAAATGAGGTTTTGTGGTTTCATTTAATTTTTTATTATATCCTCTATAAAAAAGAAAAAAGGTTTAAAAGGAAAAAGGTGTTACTGGCATGAACAAGGGCAGGAAAGCCGGACTGATGGACTTAGGGAGGAATAAAAGATGAGTGTGTTTGGCAAAGCACTCACACAGAAGAGCACTGCTAGGGTTGATGAGAGATTTCTGCAGAGCCAGCTCCGAGAGAATCCCTACAGAGAAGAGAGGCGAGTGGGGGAAGAAGTGTTTGAGGGAAGATCTGAAATAGATGAAAAAAGGTGAAACATGCAAATGGCCTCGGGAATGCAACCTGCTGCGAATTACAGCAGCCTTGCTGCAGAAGCAAAGCTGCCACTGCCTGCATTAAGCTCCCAGGCTCCCTGCACAGGTTAGAGGGGAAGAACCAAAGCACTGGAGAAGATTCAGGGAGCACTCAGCAGGGACCTGCCTAATGTGCACATCGGAGAAAAAGTATGAAGAGGCGACAACTGGACTTGCTGCTGGGAAAGCTGTTCTCCTGTACAAGCTTTGTCCAGTGTCATGCCTCTTCCCACTTGTCTGAAAGGCAAGCAGCTGAGGGCCACTCGTTGCTATCACCAGACGTGTCCTGAGATCATGCCTCAGGCCCTGCCAGTCTCCAGGGTTTAACTACTTCAGGCCAGGTTGCAAAAAGACGTCTCCATTGTGAGGGCAATCAGTGCTGCAAGCCTGCCTGCAGCAAGGTCTGTGATGGCAGGACCATCCAGGATGGTCAAGCTGTCCTTTGTGGGACAGGGGACAGTTTCTCTCCATCCCTGCACAGCTCCCCACCTTGCACAGAATGAGTGACCACTACTTGGTGCAGAGGAAAACAACATCTCTCATCTCTTACTCTCCCTGGAGAGGTGAAAGCTCCATCCCAAGTCTTTGTACCCGCAATGCTGGGTTCAGGATAGTGAAGCTGTCAGGGCACCTAAGGCTGGTGCTCAGGCACGAGCACCACAGCCATCAGGAAACACGCTTGGGACCCTACTGCACAGGTTCCAAGGAGGCAGGGGATATATTGGATGTCAGTGTTGTAGCCAAGGAGCTTACAGGCGTGTTCAAGAACTTTGGGAACTTCACTGTAATAAACAGAGTTTCCTATAGTCTTTAGGCAGCAGCTGAGCAGGGGTTTAGGAGACTGTGACTTGGGACACAATTCTTTTGTGTTTCCAGTCCCAGCAATGGCTCTAGTGGTGGCTTGGCTTTCCACCTGGTCTTTAAAGCTGACCTTGTCTCCTGCGCTGCAGTCCAGATTACCAAGCTGGCTACTGGGTTTTTCAGGGTGTTTTCTCTATCCAGTTGTTGGCCACATGCAGTTCTCCTCAATGTTTAAAATATTATCAGACTGCAGCGTAGGACTGAAGCTTTACATAGGACTGAGCTTGAATATGGACTGTTTCACTGAAAACTGTCAGAAGAGAGCTTTAAAGTGTACCTGAAACAGTTGTGAATGCTTTAAAATACAGTATGATATTTTCTAGCCCCTTTCTTTAGCCCCTAGCCCTGATTTTTTATTTCAGCACACCGGTTTTAAAGCTAGTGAAATAGAGACTACAGAGAAGGTGTAACAGGTCCCAAATTAACACTTAGTGGCAAAATCAAATGGGAACACTTTCCTCGCTTGAAACGGTTTAGCAAATGGTCTGGAATAAAGGAATATGGTGCAGGGCCATCCAGCCCAAGTTCATCTGTTCGGGACCGGGGCTCGGCTACCTGCTGGCTGCCCGCCGCTTTCCGGGCAGGTTTGGCAGCCAATAGCGCTGGGGGTTGATGAACCCAACTTAAACCAGCCGGGAGAGCCCCACACAATCCTTCAGCTGCTGGGGATTACATCCGCAAAGTCTACTCTGGCTGCTGCACAGGGCTGGGCTGGAAAAAGGGATTTGTTGTTATTACTGACACCATTATGGGAGCCAGTGGGATGGCGTGAGCTCCCCGCTAGCTGCTCTTTATTGCCCTGCGCAAGGAAGCCAGCCATGGAGCCGGTTCCTTGCCGCCTAGCCAAAACCTCCCTCTGCCCACGGGAGCAGTGCAGCCGCTAGGATGGATCCTGCACAGCCAGCCGGGAGCTGACGGGAGCCTGGCACTCGGGGCTCCTTGGCACACGTCGCCCCAACCGCCTGTCCCAGGGAAATGTGACGGGACATCTGCATGTCGGCAGGCTGGAGGGACTGGAAGAAACTGGTCTTGGGTCAGCAGCTCCCATCGCTGGGAGGAAGGAAGGGGAAGGACACATCTTACAAATGTGTAAACACAGGGAAGGAAACATCTTACAAATGGATGCAGGCTGTATGCAGCGATTTGTGTTAAACTTTGGCAGCTGAACACCCCACCCCCCCAACCCCCCCCCGCCAAACTTTTGGGAAATTCAGATTTAAACTTTGTAAGTGGTCTCTATCTTGTTAATCAAACGAAACACCCCCATTTCCCCACTTATCCCCAAGTGCAGCACATTTGAAATTCAGGTGCAGAGAGAAATTTCACACCTTTAAACCACCCCACCCCCCATTCCCTTATAGCGTGCCAGACATGCTGTTCCTTTCTTTGCTCCTTTCTGGATCAGGACAAACATCTTTAACACTTTTATGGTTACTCTCTATAAATATTATCAGGCAAATAAATACCAGAAAAGAAGTGTCATATAAGTCAATGGACTATTCTAGGAGGACAAATGGGTGGGAAGGAGCCCAGGGTAAAACTACATTGGAAAATAAAGGTTTCCTGGCATCAGAAGAATGTAGTTCCGGAGCCACCGTTCTGTAAGTAGACATGGGAGAAAAAGAATTGGCTAATTTTTGCTCAAGCTTTACCGAAGGGAACAAACAATGTGACTGCCTGAAGCTCCCAAAAGCCAGCCCCAAGGCTTCTGTCTTCATAACGGCACTTGCAGTGAGGCTAAATAGCCAGGACTCATTATTACAGTATATTTCAGGAAGAGTTTCATGGCAAAATTTGTGGTTTCCCAGCATCCAGTTGCTCTCCCTGTTCCTAACTGAAAAGTTCCCTCATTTTTTGGTTTGCACTGTGCTGTAGTTTTTTAATATTGTTTAGCAATTACAGATTCTGCTCATTATGCCCACAGCAAACTAAGCAGAAGAGGAGCTTTCAATCAAATCCATTGAACTGAAATGGATTCTGGGTATATTTGCGGCTCCCTTGGTGTTTTTTTTCCAGTTAAAACCCTGAGTGTTTTGCAGCGATGTTATTAGTGAACTGCCTGCCTGCATAGAAACAGCATTACCACATTACTTCCATATGTCCAAATGATTAACTCAGCTCCTGCTTGTCTTCATTTTATGTTTTTTTAGATAACTAACAAAGTTTCTTGAGTGTGTGCTCAGGTCAATGAGCTCGAGAGCTGATGCTCAAAGAGAATGACTTATTGGGAAATAAGAAGAGCTCTATAAGGATTTATGAGCCTCTTTTTGGTGAGGCTGAAGCCCGGTCTGAGGCAATAGTGACAGGTACATTATTACCACATGCCAAATACTTAATTTTTTGCTGGAACAAGTTTGGTAGTGACAGTTGACTTCCCCCAGGGCAAGTGGCCTCTTATGAACATTATCTTCAGTGTCAGCCTTGTTGGATGTCTTGAAGGACAAGCTGAGAACTAACTGGGAGCTGGATAGTGAAGGGCTCATGCATAGGGATGAGCCCTGGGACACAGATAGGTAGGGTACGGAAACCTGGTGTTACCACTTCCAACCTGTATCTGTTACTGGGTAATTAGAAGATTTCGATCTTCAGGGGTGCACAAACTCTGTTATTCACCCAGCCTTTCTCTGAATTATTCACTACTCATTTAAAAAGATAAGGAAATGAAATATAAGTCGTGCACACATAAATCGTAGTGAGATCTTGCCAGTACCTGCTACGGTCAAGAATGAAACCCAGCTTCCATTACAATCTCTTTTTGTGATGTGTTCCCAACTTAGAAAGTAAAATAAAAATAGAAACAACAAATCTGAAGCAAATATATTTGGGTTGGTCACTCCCCAAGATTAATATTTAGGGAAAGTTAGACTATCACCTTTTTGCCTTCACCCAGAAGTTTTTTTTTTCCTTTGAAATAAAAATAAACAAAGAAATTAAATGTAAAATGTTCAGGTCAACAAATGCCAGGATATGGAAAAGTTTCTAATCACCTCATTGTCTGACACTGCTTTGTGTATTTATCTTTGTCAGGTTTAATATAAAGCTAAATAAAATAACATAGGTAGTTTAACTCATACCTCGCAGATTATTCAGGAAGCCAGGTTTTCAAAGTCAGCAATAGCTCAGTTGAAAAGAGAATAGGAACTCCAGAACAGCACATATTTTAGAAAAAAATCTGGCGTCTTTTTAGGTAGTTAAGGCTTCCCCTGGTGAACAGAGGAGGTACCCCTCTCCCACCAGTTAGTACCTCCAAGTAAAGTTGCCGAGATGGCATTGGCTGTTCAGCTTGAGTTTTTAAAAATTTTCAGTGCACGATTTTGAAGTTGTGTACGTTTTTTCGATGTGATAGGTAATATACAGTGCTATGCTGAAAAAAAGGGAATTGTGCACTCACAGAGAATGAAATGGTCCATTAGAACAATACATGTATTAATGCAGAATTTCAATGAATATTTAACATTACTAGAATGTCACTTTGAGTTACAGTTGACTTACGCATGCAATCCCATTGACTTTAATCGGAAGCAAAATTTGTTAATTCTCTTTTCTTTAGCAAATGTTCATTAAATGGTTGTGAGTTCTCTACTGAACCATGTGGCAGTCAAAAAGACGAGTATCTTCTTTGCTCATTTATGATTTCTGCTGAGAGTCTCCATTAGAGTTGCAATTTTGCCTTATGTTAGCAAATGCATTAATGGAATTACCCTCTTTTGGGCCACTTTTTGCTTTACAATAACAGTTTCCATGATTTGTTTTAATTTTATTTGCGATCCTTCAGGTCAGTTTTCTAATGAGGGAACACAGGGAAGTGTGAGGTTCAAGAGCTCAGGTGTTTCTGGATGCTGCAGGCAACAGAGTGCTATTCTGGAAATCCAGTGCCTGCTTAGATGGTGTTAGAGGACACAAGGTCGTACGTAGACCAAATGAATTTAACAAACTTAGTGTGTAATAATCTTCTCGCAGTGAAATGCATACAGCGTCTTGTTGCTATTAAGAAATTGCTTAATTATAATAAGAAAAACAAGTGGAATTCTGTGGTATAAAAGTCGTCGTAACATTAAAGAAGGGTCAGGGTCTGAGGTTTTGCTCAGGTCCTAAAGATAGTTTACAAAGCTCTGTGGATAGTTTAGTAAATTCCTAGACATCAGCGGTATTTGTAGGCCACGAGATTGGCGGCTTTAATGTCTGTACTTATTGGTTGATATGAAAATATTGCAAAATCATTTTACGTGGTTTGTTCTTCATGGCACTGATGATGATACTTTCACTGATGGCTTGAGTGGGTGCAGCATTTTTTACCTTGGTAAAATAGTGAAGGTGTTCACTAGTGTTTGGACCAACTTTTGCAAATATTGTGTCCCCTTGACTACAACTTATGTTAATAGGTGACGTGGACACTGAGTACTTGGAACTGTGCTGGTGGGGTCGATATTACCAAACGCTCAGCAATCTTACGAGATGCCGAGAGATTTCTAGTGAAGCCAGTGAGAGGCAGAGTGTCAGCTCCTGGTTGGCTTGAGCCTTTGCAGAACACAAATTACGTCCTGTCTGCTTCTCTGCACTTTTGCTGAAAATGCTCACTCTTTCGTGCTGGCTAGTTATTGCTCTGCTTTATTATTGCTTATGGCAAAGTAACAGAGTAATCAAAGTCAATCTTTTTATAATCATGTCGAAGTAGCGATTTAGTGGGACATCATATTTTTCTGGGGGGATTTTACAAAGCTTGTTTTAGTCATCTGGAATGGAAACACACAAAGCGGTGCAGTCCCAGTACCCAGTTAGAGATGGTTTGAACAAATATGCGGCATCATATATAATAGATTTGGACAGTTTATTTATTTGGAATAAAATACTGAAGAATTGCTCCAATTAGAATGATGTTTGTCCAGACCATCTTTGTTGGACTTGAAAAGACAATATTGTGGTCTTCTTGCTGCTCTTTTCTGGGTTTTTCTTTCCTCGCACTTCCTTAATCTCCTGGCTTGCTTGCTTTCACAGCTCCTGCAAGCCATGCAATTTAAGAAAAGACCAAAAATTGGACTGTTGTGTTTACCACACATCTGTATTTAAACAAAATGAAAGGCAGTGTTTGAAGACAGACAGAGCCCGCTGACATCACCACGGAGGTCTTTCCAAGGGCCTGGAAACCTTCTAGTGTAGGGAGGGAAACAGGAGGACACACAGCTTTTTTGTCCACTCTTCATTCACACAGAAAACATCGGGGTTTGAGCTCTGCCTGTGTCTGGCAATCTCCTCCTGCACATCAACGTTGTGTGCAAGACCACACACAACAGGAAAACATGGCATGCTCTTGAAACTGAAGACAGGTCTTTAAGAAGATAACAGTCCATGGGGACGCTGCCCAGCTGGCAGCCAGTCTAGTCCTGAGCACACCGACCTGGTTCTTGGTGCCTTTTCCAGACTCTTCCTGCCTGCAGTACTCACTTCTCCTGCCCATTTCCTGGCGTGTGGCTGCATGAGCTGCAGCTGCAGTGGAGGTCCTTGCTCTGTTTCTCAGTGTGGATTGCAGATGTTCAGCACTGCAGCAAGAGCAATCCCAGAAATTTCCTGGGCGGTGCACAAACTCAGGGGCTGGTGGTGTTCAGCAAGAGAGGGCATGGGCTTGGGAGGTGCCCCACAGGTGCTTCATCCCTCAGGACCTGCCCTTTCCCATGAAAATCATGGCAGAGTTCAGATTTAATTTTGTTTTCTTCACATAAATCTTACTTAAATTTAAAGCATATAGCTAAGTCTACCTCTTTCTGCTGTGCAGAATACAGGATGAACTTAACGTGTTCCCTAAAACATCAGCTGATGTTCTGGAGGGCTGCAAAGAGCCATGAGCTGCACAAATAATAACTGTAAACCTCCTGAGACTCTTGCTAATATTTTAACCCATTGTCTTTCTTCAGGCTAGAGAAAAAAACCTGTCTCACTCTGTGCACACATAGCACTGGTATGATTCATCGCACTTCCCTTCTTTCTCAGAAGCTGCCTTCACAGCCGTTTGGTCCTCATATGTTCCTTCACAGGACTGAATTGGGCATCTTTTCAGAATTACAGAGCAAAATGTTCACACCATAATCACAAGATGGAAGAAGTTGTGTTTTTTTCAGGCACTTGGGCATATGCATTTGTTCCCTGCACCATATTTCCAGTTTCAGTGATGGATACGGTACTCATGAAAGGGTTAATGACTTCTCTGCGGTTGCTAGGTAATGCTGTCTTGTCATTGGGACCACTTTCTAGTTAGTGACAGCCTTTCTGATGATGTAATGCCTAAATAGTAATTGCGGAGTGCATTAAATTACCTTTTTATTTTTCTTGTTTCCTTTAGAAAGCTAGGAAATGAAACATAAAAGCCTGCAGCATTGTGATATTATGGCTGCATGGATAAATCAACCAAAAGCCAGAAAATACAGAAGCTGAACATGAGCCTAAGGAGACATCTTCAGCTCTGAGAGAGTGAGTTCTCTTCCTAATGTATTGTAATACAGCTTTTGGTAGAAAGTACTGCTACTTCTTAGTTCTTGGACTAATGCAGACTGAAATGATGGGTCCAAGTGATGGATCATCACAGTAATAAATACAGAAATGTCAAACAAGCTATATCGCAGTTAAAAATTCCTTTGCTCACTTTAATTTTATTTTTCTTATTTCTATTTAATTCAGCAATTAGAGACACTCTTATAAAACAGCAAGCGCTGTTCAGATTCAAATTATTTTTGGACATAGACCAA
Source organism: Chionis minor (assembly GCA_013398295.1). NCBI lineage: Eukaryota > Metazoa > Chordata > Aves > Charadriiformes > Chionidae > Chionis > Chionis minor. The sequence goes on from VZSF01001143.1 coordinate 691,755, forward strand.
ACTGCTCAAACCCACACGAGGTGCAGCCAGAACCCATGCGGTCAGGCCAGTTCCAGAGGTGCATTCTTTGCATATCAGATCTGAAGTAATTGTTAATTTGTTCCTAGGTAACAGGAAAACACATTAAAGTGGATAAAACTATTCAACAAACATTTCATTCTCACTTCTGTTCATTTTATTCAGCCAAGTGGTCCAAGCCCAGATCCCTCCTTTCCCAGCCTGGGAAATACCAGAGGAGGGAGCCGAGGCTCAGTGGGGTTTTATGCCCTTAAAATCCTCAGAGCTCGCAAGAGCCCTTGATCCTGGTTGTGGCACACCTCACCTGCGTTTGCTCTCTCAGCCTCCTGGGACCCTCTCCTCCAAACCCCCTGCTCACCCCCAGCTTCGCCTGGAGCGGGGCTGCTTTGCTGATGCCCACCCTAAGGTTGCACAACCCCAAACAAAGCTGCTTTAAAGCGAGCAGAGCAGCAGGCTCAGCGAGTGCTCCCAGATCAGCATGCCAATGCCTTCTTTCACGTGGCATTTTTCTTTTTCTCCAGCAACATCTCAGACCATGAAATAGCATTGGGAGTCTGGGGACTTGGGGGGCTTGCAAAGTGTCTGACTACCTCTTCATGCAAGCAGGGCAAATTCACTTGTAAATGCCATCCCTGAGGCAGGGTCTTACCTTAGATTAGAAAACCATCACATAATGGAGAAGTGGGTATATGTATAGCCGGCACTGTACAAATGGAGAGAGAAAGGTATGGGTAAACATCACATTCCTTTTTTAATCTCTTTGCATGATCCTTTTGAACCCTTTGGTGACTAGGAGAAACTGCACGCTCACTCAAACCTGTATAATTATGCTGAGCTCAGCTCATGTGCCTGGATGTTGCTGAGAGTAGCTGTCTTAACCAGCAACAGCAGCAACCCAGCATCTTTGTACTTCCCATTTGCCAAATTAAAAGGTCCTATTTCAGGCCTTCCCTTATGTATACTCCTACAGTGCCGTGTTCAGTGGACACATGAAAGGACACCAATTGCTCTCTGAGATGTGTGTGGGATTCAGTGCCAGGAAAGAACAAGAAGTCTGCAGGCTTCAGTACCCAGCTTTTTTATGCTGCCGACAAAACCAGCAAGAATAAAATATATTGAAATATTCTGAAAGGAAAAAGGCAATAATTGTATCCTTATGTGAGCCCTTCTCTGTGTTTTGCGACATGCAGTCATAATAATGGTGGACACTGCGTAGAAAACAATACACAGGATGAGATCATTTGTGTAGTCAGGTTCAGTACAGGTATTATTTACCAGAACCGCAGTGTACAGAGACTGTTTGCAGGGCAAGTCTCTCCTACGACAGATCATTCAAATGCTTGTGGCAAGTACAGTGACTGCTGATATGAAAAAGTGGTAGTAGGAAAATAACTGACTACAGATTGTGAACCACTTTAGATAGATTTTATTATACTAAGTTGAGTTTTAGCCTGTATGTAGGTAGCTATACTATAATAAGGATGGTGAAGTATCACCACAGCTGTGAATGGCGTTGCCAGTCACATTTGATTCCATTTGATTAGATAGGAGACTCCATCCTACTCACTCATTTGTCTCATCTTGAAAAATATAATCACCTTATGCAAATACCTGATATATAATGCATGATCCCAGCCTGTACTGTTTTGAAGTTGTCCCGTTTTGCACTTTTGTTTCTCCCCACATGGAGCAGGTGGTGGGTAAATGCCTGTTGCAGTGCCGAATGGCACCCGCAGGTAACGCATCCATCCTGGAGGGCTGACAGACACGTGCGTGTGAGGTGAAGCCTGGTTTGCTGATTTGCTCATTTCTCCATTTCTGAACCCATCATTAAGAGTAGTACTGTGTCTAATGCATGGGAGAGTTACAGAAATATTGAACGCATTAAGGGAAGAAGGCTTAGCTCCACAAATCAAGGCTTCCAGAGATAATCCCAGCATCTCTCATTGTCTTCCACTTAAGTAACGAATTCACAACAAAGTCTGACATAGGACGGTAAGAGATTTCACTACATTTCTACTGAAACTGAACTGTCACCTTGGTGCTCTTTAAAAAACACTTTTGCTTCTGATTATCAGTGCTCTCCACAAACATCAGTTACGCCAATGTACAGTTAAAACCGTGCTGACTGAGCGTCCCGCCTGCAATGCCAGCAGCCAAGACTACCCCTGCCTTCCAGCGGAATGACACAGCATGCCAACAGTTCGCCTGTCCTCTTCTAAGCATAAATCTTGGCACAAAGTATGGCCCAAAATTATTCACCGGCTCTGTCATGCACCTAACCACAGACAACCGCAGTCACCTGAGTACCACCTGAAGCAGTCCTGGCAGCACTGCCCACAGGGACTTGTGGGCAGCTCCTGCGTTTGGGTCTCCACAAGTGAGCAGCGTTTCCTCTTCAGGTTCCTTCGGCTTGGGAGAGGCAGAACGTCATCCTCATTCACTGGCTTTGCTGGAGAAGACTTGGTCTTTGCTTTAGTTAGCACAAGAAATGCATAGATCAAAACCAAATAGTGGAATAAACATGTATATCCTAGTCTCCCTGTCCTGAGTGTGTCTGAGTTTGTCAGCATCTATCCAAGATCTTTCCCCACGCTTTGTGGCTTCTGCATCAATCCACAAATCTTCCCCTCTTCTTGCAATCATTTTCTTTGACCATGGTTTATTCTGCCAATGACAATGTCTTGGCTAATATAAAAGCCTTCTCCAAAGCTTTCTTTTTCTCCCTACATGCGCCAGGCCACGTTAAAGAGTTCTAGCACCAACATCTGGCTTCCGTGTTCAGCTACTGGCAGTTTCTGAGCTCTCCTGTGGTCCAAATATCCACCGGATTTTACCAGCCAGCCTTTGGGGACCCCCCTGCGCAACAGGGTGGGCGTGCAGGGGAGCCCTGTGGGGACCCGGGGGACATGAGCCCCTGACCCCTCTCCCCACCCCCAGCTGCGCGAGTCAGAGACCCGTGGTTCTGGGCAGAAACAGGGGATTCAAGGGCCTGTGGGGATCTCTGCCCCATCTTCCTACGCCTGGCACTGGCCAGGCCTAATTCTAGACTGGGGATGCGTGTTTTGTTCTCGTCCCAGTTCAGCAATGGTTCCCTTCACCAAAACCCCCTTATGGTGGCTTTGTCTGCAGGACTGGGCTCCTGACAAGTTATTTCTGTTCCATCCATGTGCTGGGGCATTCTCACCAAACGGCTGCACAGGTTTGTTTCTGCCTCTCCCCTCCTCAATAAATCTGCAATTTGGGAAGCAGATTTCATTTTGCTGATTCTGTCCGACTGTTTATTATGCTGGATTTCTAAGGCACTTATGCTTGGCTCAGTGATTCCTCAGAAAGGGAATGGTGCCTATTGTAGTTAACCCTGTAAAATGTCTAATGAATAATTAAATAGCATGTTGTCTGTAATTCAGCTTTGTCAGTTTGGTCAGTCAATTGCTGGTTGCTGCTCCTATCAGACAAAAACCTTGCTGTGAAGCTTGTTTAAAATTCAGCATTTGCTAATTAGCATTGTTCCGAATGTAATTCTAAGTGCCACTTCTTCAGGCAATTCAAGAGAGCAATGTAGAACTTCAGTGTCTCTATGGAGACCATCTATAATTTAAAAGACAGAAACAACAGTTTAATGCCTTGTAATACTTAAAAAAAATCACCAGTAGCTCTTTCCAAAATACCCCCAAAATACAAATAGAAAAGGATTGTACCTTACTAGTATGCGAAGCCAATTTGTTGAAGATCACTGAATTGTGATAGAGATGATTCAGTGAAACTAGTTGAGGGCTAAGTTAAAGCACCAGGATTAGTCTCAGGGGTTTAAATTAAATACTGAATAAATATTTAAAATGCAAAAGATCAAATCGTTAGGCACATGTGCCAGCTGTAGGAAGGTAAAATCATTTTGTTGGATTTATGCACAGAAAGACCAAGAAATGAATTCAACAGCCCTGCTAACCATCTGGCTCGCAGGACCGTAAACCATGACTGATCTTGATTTCCAGGGCAGAAGCGAAGCGGGCTTGATCACCCACACCGGGCATCTTGCCTCCAGCGATGCCTTATATCCGACGCTTCAGAGAAAAACAACATTGGGCACGACAGAAAGACAGGGTCTCCTGTAAATAACCAGCAACCGCACAGGCGAGCTCTGATGAATGAGTAATGCGAGATGTATGTACAAAGCTGTGCCTCCTCCTGTACAGAAGTATTGCAACTGATCAAAAGCCAGCGCTGAAGCTGGTGGTGCTGCAGCACGTCGGGCAAAGGAGAACTGACTGCCTGCAGCAGGGCACCGGCAGAAACACAGCTCCTGGGGCCCTTCAGGCTTGCAGACAGCTAGCTCACTGGCACCTTGGAAACTCGAAAATGACAGAGAGAGAACAGTGCTGGGAATGATGTGGGAAAAACACCGTAGAGAGCAAAAGCCACGTTCCCCACGCCTGAGGAGCAGAGTAAAGGTAAAAGCTGATGGGGCAGAAGAGAAGGTCCCAGCAGACGTGAAAGAGCCCCATCCTGGTCCAGACCTACACTTTGCATGCGGCATCTTCGGGGAGCCTCCTGGTCCGGCGTCATGTCATGAAATCAGCAGGGAGGGTGGGAAAGGGAAACCGGGAAAGGAGGAAGAGATGGGAGACAGCCTGGGTGGGGAGTACAGCCCTTCTCAAAGCTGGGTTGGAGGCACCAGACGTGAGGAGGGATAAGCCCCATTCCACAATGGATGGGGAAAACACAGCACCTTGCCAGGCCCGGCACTGTACCGGGCAGCCTTTGGACAAAAATGCTGTGTGCCCTGAATTTTTCAGGTAAAGGGGAACACGTCAAGTACAAATCTCACCATGCAACCTGCCGGAAGAGGTAGGATAAAAGGTAGGCTACTCTGCCTGAAAAAAGTAAGCAGAAGCTAAAGAAAACTTCTAAAACTAAGGTCTTTATTGCTGAAATTTCTCTATACCTTTTTCAAAGTTCCCTTGCAGTTGAGAGCTTCTGCTCTCCTAGTGTGAAATATCCTAAAATAAATAACGCTATCTTCTCCAATGGTGCATTATAATCAGAGTAGGAGTTTTTAAAAAGCCAAGCGGAAATGTGTGGTCTAATTTCTAGCTGAGTTGATCAGAGATCAGTTTTATTACATCCTTAAAGGTATTTTAATATAGTAGGATTTCTTATTACACCTTGTTAGATCACAGGAAATATTTACTACTCAAAATTGTTAAGGAATACATTTTACCTTTTTCATTGTCTTATTTCCTTTGCCCCTTCAGCAATAATGTTCATTAGTGTCTGTAAAAATAGACATTTAATGAGATGTTTACTTCATTTAATTAAAGTGTAGTATTTTCTGCCTGGAGTACAATATCTACTCAGTGCTTTTTTCCTGCATTAGATACATGTTAACTACATAACTGGATATTAACAGCAAACAGGGATTTTGTTCTTTAATACCAATAATTCTATTTTTTTCCGTATTATTCACTCACTGTTCCAGCTGATGTCAGTGGAAGGACACATATAGGAAAAGTGTGATCAGTCAACTCACTGCACTTCATATTTCATGTGCAGCAGTATTTTTCCTGAAGAAACAAATGCTTTTTGCACACCAGCTTCAGTTTTTCAGTGGCTTATGTGCTTTTCTTGTCTTGCAACATCTTCATTTGGAGCACTAGGATATATGCAGCCATGGGACAAAAAAAATGCTTTGGTCATGGCAGTTCTCAGAAGTCCTAGATTAGGGATGGCTCACTCCGCCGCCGCCCTCACCAGCTCGATGCTCTCAGCTCACTCGCTTTTGTCTCCTTTCTCCCCTTTATTTTCTTGCTGCCCCAATACGCACGGTTGCTGTATGTGACTAGTTATCAGAGCCTTCGGCAGGCATCTCGAAACACTGTCTTGGCAGAAGCCACCAGCGCGCACCGAAATCCCGCTCCTCCCAGGTGGTGGGGTGCTGGTCCAACCAACGAGCCGTATACGCTACATCTCTTACATCTCTGCAAGAGCATATATAGGGTGCAGCTCTGCGATCAGATCTGCCCCAGCAAAGGTTAAACCAATGCTCCATAGCCGCAAAGCCACGAGTCTTGTGTCACAGCTGTTTGTGAGATAAGAGGGTGTTTAGCTGGATGCTCCATACCCCTTTCTCCCTACAAAACAAACATGTGTAGTGGGCACAGCCAGTCATGCCAAGCCAACAGCAGTAGAGCTGGATCAAGGCAGCTGGATTTTGGCAAGAGCCTTACCCCAAATATCAATCTTTCTTAATTAGACAACATTATCATGAAATTATGCCCCACCGACATGGTCATATTCCTGTTGAACTTTTTTCTTTTCTGGTGGACCAGCATTACTTGACTGGGGAAAAAAAAAAAAAAAAAAAAAAGCAATCTCATAAAAAATGATAACACCTCCTTCCACCCTCAGATCCAAGTGAGGGAGTGTTTCATGGATCAATACAGTTGGAACCAGCTGCAGTTTGTACCACAAAGGCATCCTGCCTGGTGCCAAAGAGGCCCCACCTCTCTAATCAGATACATGTCCATTTTTAAAAAAAAAATTAGCTTTCCCCTTCATTCCATTGACTTTCCTTTCTATCTGCTGGTGTAAATAGACACGGGACATATCTTAAGAGTCTGTGTGATGCTGTCTGACCCACTGGATTGCACTTGAGATATCTGCTTCAGGCCTCTCTTTTAATATCATGTCTCTTCCGCTTCAGGCTAGGTCAGCTATTATTGTGTTAAGAATATTAGAAGTGTTTTTAACAATGTAGTAAATTAAAACCTACCATTTCTTATGTGTCTCTTCTTCCTTTCCAATGTCATTGTTTGGGCAATACATCATAAAAAATGCCTCACTACAGTGATGTATGGCACTAATCTATCACGCAAGCACTATCTTTTTGGTGATATATTAGAACAATGCATCATTAAAACATTATTGATGTAGATATATATTACTCAGCTACTGACTGGCTAACAACAATATATATATGGGGACTTAGATGGGTTTAATGTATTAAATCAAAAGTGCATGGATTTGAATCTAAAATAATAATAGCTGAATGCTGTTAAGAATGGTGTGAAGTCGTATATTAATAGGTATAATGAGAGCCTCCGCAAGACATTTAAATTAAAAAAAAAATGCTGTTTTAATGAAGTGGTGGAAGCTGCCCTTATGCCACCCACATTGTTTTCCTGTTCCAGAATGGGCCAGAAAGGAAAGAAAAAGGCAGAATGAAAAGATATAGGGCAATAGTCCAAAGGCATCACTGCCTCCTACGGCTTTGATGGGAAACAGGAAAAATAATAAAAAGCAAGTGAAAATTTAAATGGAGAGAAACAGTACCATTCTTTTAGGACTGGCTGACAGCTTTGGGTCTTTTTAATATCCCTGACTTGCAAGGTAAAATAGGGTCTCTGATCTTTAATAAACTGAAGTGAGGTGGACCATGGGTGTGGGCACTAATAAAAAGAATGAAAGGGATGCATGACTGTATGTGATTCATTAGTTTTTAGCAAACTATATGGCTTTGTCCTGGAGTATTTGTTAAATTCCCTGCCTTTTTCTAGAATGATTCCCTTTGGGCAAATGAAAATCTGGGGCCACATCTGTTGAGAAAAAGCCATGTTGACAGAGCCCTTCACAGGCTATTTCCACTTGTGCCAGAACATAAGATGCCCTTGCAGTTTCTGGACATTGTTGGCTCTTCCTGAACCCCATTTTTTGGAAATATTCAGGAAATACTCAGGGCATCAGGGAGAGGCCATTGCATTCTTCTATAAGGGTTCTTTTTACCTCCAAGTGCAAGCTAAAGGCAAAAGCTGTGTTATAAACCTCTGTCTGCTCTGGTTCCTTTGGGGGGATGTTTCTGGTTTTGTAGGGATTCTCAACAACCTGAAAGCTAACTTTTTTTTTTTCCCCCAATCATCTGCTCTTCATTTTACATGGTAAGGACACTCTACATCGTTAATAATTTCATCTCATAATGCACCTTTGAACTATAGAAAAATTAACTCATTTTTCAGAAGCTTATTACAGCAAAGCATAACAACAGTTTTATCCAAGCTCAAGGAGCCATATTGGTGTCAGAGCTGGGATTGTGGTAGTAGGCTCCCTCCATGTTTTCCTAGACTTTAAACCATACTTACCTTCCAGAACTTCCAGCGGTCCTTCACATTTGCTAACCATTTTTTATCAGTCTGATTTCTTATATTACCACATTACTAGATTAACCAAACTTTCAGGTCCACTATCATAGCACAGCAGATTCAGCTCAGTAATATACGATATAAGTCACTTATTCACAATCTAACTTTATTCCTAAAGACCAAAGTGGATGATTATTCCACAAAGAAGCATCCTGTGGGCAGGGTTTGGAAAGGATAATCCAAACTCCAGAGTAATCTCTAAGGTGCAGAAGAACCCTGGTCTGCAAAATGAGAAAGCTACCTACTAATATTAGATTAAAATCAGGATGTTCAGTGATGAAACTGCAAATTGTTCAGCTGTATTAACAGAAGGAGAGAGACACAGGAGCAGGTAGCAGCAGGTTTAGCAGCACGGGGAAACCGCTTGGTAACATTTTGTAATGATGCGGGAGGGAGGGAGTGTGTTTCTGACACCCGAAGGATCATTTTCCACACAAAGACCTTTCCCTGTGTACAGCCTTGAGTACATCCTGCACTCCACCAAGGCATTCAGCATTGCCAGGCATTGGGTCATCACATGCCCTATAAGTTCCAGTAATTAATTTCCCTTTCCACTGAAAGAATATGTTACATCAATGAATAACATTGACACAGCGAGGTGGCAGCGAATGTCCTGGTTCTGCTGTTAGTGATGCAATGTAGGACACAGACAGAAAATAAACTGCTTAGTAGTTTAAAGGTATCGTCTGGGAACATGATGTGGATGTAAAAATTCAGTAGTACAGGCCACCACAAACTCATCTGCTCTTTTTGCAGTTTGGGCCATATTTTTTCTTGTGGCTTTCAGCCAGTCCCTCAGGTTTTCTGAGCCCAGTCTGTAAAATCAGCCTTTCAGTCCTTTGTCATGTCTCGCGTAAGGGAGCATTAAAGATTGGTTCATCCTTGTTTGAAAATTGCTGTGAAGATGAAAACTCCAGTTTAAATTCTGCCTATTGTTCCAGTGGCCTCCTGATTTCAAAGGGTGCCAGGGTTAAAGTGGTAGAAGACTGATTTAAGTGGAAATCAAGACACAGTGTGGCTGATGCAGGAGTCAGACAGAACATGTTCACCAGCAGCAGCCTGAGCGGGAACGTTGCACAGAGAGATGATACATAAAGCTCTTCAATACCATAAAACTGCACATAAAAAAATCTCATTACCACCTTTTGCACTCTCTAGCCACTGTTCCTACAACTCTATTGGGCTCTGGCAGCAGTGAGAAACATGTTAATGAAACAGAACAGTATCTGGACCATCTGGGAAGGATATTGTGTCAGGTTGTATGATGAGATACACAGACATCCTTTGGAGTTTGCCAAGAGTGAGACAATAATATGCACGCTTAGAATAAAACCCCTGCCTTTGCAAGCAGATAGCAAAACATCAGAGGGGCAAAGAGGTGGGAAGAGAAGTTCACACTGTGACACACAGTGGCTCTGTCAGAGTGCATGAAAGGAGCTGGCAAGTGCTCCATCAATGCCTTTCATAAAACCTGTCAAGGTAAGAAAAGAGGCGAATACCAAAGCGGTGGATACCAGTGTGCCTGCCTGGGTTAGAGCCAGAGCACAAACCCATGAAGCCACCCCACAAGGACAGGGCAGCTGCTTGTTGCTGCGGATGGGAAAGCCGGAGCAGGAAAGAGTCCAGAAACTTTCACTTGGGTTTTCCTCTTTAAGAAATGGAATGGCTTAATTAATAACCTTGAAAATTCACCATTAATTAAACCCCAAGACTGACTCATTGAAGTCCAGGCATATTGGGCACTCACTGTGTAGATGATGATGCTTGAGAAGGAGGCCTAGTCTCACCTAATTGAACTCGCTGCGGATCTGGGCAGCCTCCACGGCAGCACCAAAATGGGCTTGGAAACGGGAAGGGTTCCAAGTGCTGTGCTCACCACTGTGGTCTGTAAGGGAGCTGAAAGCCACCAGGAGAGCTGTGGCAGCCTGAAAGCAGGAGCTGCATTTGGGAGATGAGCCGATACCCAGGGAAATCTGTGGGAAAAAGTCCCATACATGAAGCAAAAGATGCTCTAAGTCATGTGTTATGGTGTGACTACTACCACTTCTCTGCATCACGGCGGTGTCTGTTGAGGTAACCCATGACAGGACCCGTTGCTCTAGGTGCCGCACATACCTCTGATGCCAGCCTGGTCCCACAGCTCAGCGCTGGACTCAGCCCTGTCCGGCAGCCTGGGTCTCTGCCAGACATGAGGCCCAGAATAAGACGGAAACAACATACAAGCATGTGGAAAAATGCCATCCAAAAGGTGCGAAACTGCAAATGATTCGGCATGTTACTTTGCCGTTTCCTGGCAAGTCCAGGCTGCAGTGAAATGACATGGTGTATGGGAGCAGCCTTCCCGGCACACACAGGAGCAAAGCGGCGCAGGATGGTCTTGTAACCTGCCAAGGTGCCACTGTGCTCCCTGTAACAGCCCTTTCCCTCCACACAGGTAGAGGACCAGTAATAATTAATTAAGACATTGCCCTTCTATACCGCCTTTCAGTCATGGCATTTTATAAGCATTACCAAACAAAGCTCCCAAACCCGGCTAGGAGGTAAGAGTGATGGCTATCCATCTTTTATGGCTGGATAAGCAAAGGCCTGGGGAGGTGAAAGGCTTATTACTCCTAACCTTGCCCGAGTGGGCAAGAGGAGAAGCAGGGGCCAGGAAAACTCTCCTTTTCTCTTGCGTGGCCTTTCCCACCCCAGCTGTCCTCCCAGGAAAGAGCTCAGCAGCTCTGGGGTATCTGCCTGTCACCATGACACAAGGGATTCCCTGGAGGGATGGGACTGCGTGTCCCATCACACACGTGCCCGCAGCAAAGGGACCGCTCACTGGGACAGAGAAAATGGCATGTGTTGACTGACAGACAATTTGCTACACACCAGCAGGGAATATTTTGTGGCTGAGGGCTGGTGCCCAGGACTCTCAGCGCCATCTTCTCCCCGGGCAGCGAAATCGCATGACTTGGGGATAGCTGAAATGAACGGCCTGCAAGCGAGTGGGCCAAGCTTTTTATCATCTGGAAAAAGGGAGATGATCAGGGACAAGACATTGGAGTGACTGCTCATAACCAAGCTGTCTTATTAGATTGGTAGCTCCAGTTTTGGGCCCAGATGTTGTAGCATATAAAAGCTGACATAAATTTATCGGAGAAAAGCTGCCTTTGGGCACTCTAGTGTCCATCGTCAGCAGTGCACACAGTCATTTAACGTCTCCTCTGGGCTTCCAGTGTAAACACTGCTTTTATGTAACATACCTACGCACACGCACATATGTGCAGGAGGATTTTGGAACAGTTTCGCTGAATTCTGTGCGGAGAAATTAGTCTACCTGAATTCCGTGTTGAATTTCATTTCACTCATCTCACTGCACATCTGGCACAGCTGTGGCCTTCCCTGGCAGACTGACAGCATGTGCCTCCTGCAGCAGCTACGTGGAAAAGGCCTTCTGTTTGCCCTGCCGCCTTCTGCAGCCCTCTCCCTCCCCTAAGAGGCTTTAGATGATATAATACATACCACTGTTTCACTTGCTCCTGCTTTTTCATCTAGCAAGATAAATGATCATGAAGACTCACTTTGCCTTCCTTTGAGCACAGCCTGCTCCATGTGTAGTGAAGATAAATATTCAGGCAAGCCACTCATCTTGAAAAACATCTAGGCAAGCATTCACACTATTTTAAAAAGTCCCTGCCCGATGCTGTAGTGGCAATTGCCACAGAAAAGCCTATAAACAAAATAAACAAATATAATACCATTGAGAATCAGGAGAAGAAAGCAATAGTAATGCTTACTATTCTGCAACCATTTCAAAATCCAAAACAAACCAACCAAAATTGTTTTCCTAGTTATCTTTTCATCCTTTTCCCTAGGCTTTTCCATAAGATACTTAGTGGAAATGAAAGCAATCGTTTTATATAGATAAATCCATAGCACTGAAAAGAGACTGGTCTCTCTTCTCTAGGTGCTCTAGTCTATATGGTGTTTGAAAACCATGTGGGAAGGAGATCATTCTCTCTTAAATTCAATAGGCTTTTAGAATTACATTTATTCACTTCTATAGAGTTTTTCCATATGGGATTCCGGAGCCTTTTATATAAGAAGGTGCCCCCTTTTCTCCTCTCCTCTCCCTCCTTTGTGCTTGTTCTTTCACCAGCACAAAGCTGAAGTGAACAATGGTATACACTCAGCTTTACATCCCACAACATCCAGGACTCCGAGGAACAAAGAATAAATACACGGCCAAGGGGCTAAAGATAGTGCAATGGCTAACTCCAGCTGCCGCGGAAAGTTCTGGTGCTGGTGGAAGAAGGTTCATTTCAGGAGGCAAAGAAAACGCATACTGAAAGCTGGTTCTGATGGGGGCTGGCTATAAAATCCCAACTGAGTCACTCTGCCTCTCTGAGCTGCGTTTTCTACAGCTGTAAAATGGGGGTTTGGCCCAGAAGCCTGGGTAATGGTTTTATAAGGCATTATAAAGGACTACGAGGAAGATAAACAAATAACTTCGCTTTTTTCATGTGGGAGGGCAGGAGCAAAGACAGAAGGGAAAAAAGCAAATACACTGAGTGGGAGTGTGGGGACAGGAGTTGGGACAATTTATTAATTTGGTTTCCATCTCATTCTGGTAAACAACTTACAGCTGGGTGAATCTGCTTTGTGATCACTCACTTTCCTCGCGCTGGGGCTGTGGCCCCCGCTACGTGCCAGAGGCTGCCCCTCGCTGCCCTGCCTGCCAGCATCCCCTCCCTGGCAGCGCTCGCTCCCGCCCGGAGGAGCTGAGCCCAGCTGGCTGCCCCCCGCTTTGCTCCGTGAGGGCAGTTGGGGTGACCGTGACTTTGCACCCTGCCGTCGCTTGTGTCACCCTGCCTTCCCTCGGTCTGAAAAGCTGGCTGGGGAAACATGTCTCCTTCCCCAGCTGGTTTGGTAGAGAAGGGGAAGGGAAACTGTTTTTCTCCCCCCTCCCCTGGCTCAGACGTCCCTCCGGAGACCTTGGTGCAAGGCGGAGGGCACCCATGGGACCTGGGAGAAGAGGGAGGGAGAAGAGGGCAGGTCAGAGCCCTGGGGCAAAGCTGTGTGGGGAAGACAAGGTCTTGCTTTTGTCCCCTTCTCGCTGAATCTCTGGGAAATCATGTCCTTGCCTGCTGCAATAATCACTGATTACATGCCATTTGCCTGTTGTATTAAAGCTGCTTGCTTAATTAATATCATTTTAAAGGGCGGTCTTGGCATGAGGGAGACAAGCTGTTTTGAACTCCAGTAAACACATTTAGTATGTGATCATCGTAAGCAGCTCCTGCAGCCTTTCTACGGCGCGCAGAGAGAGAGCTCCATGAGTTAATGAACTGTGTTTTACCCACCTGATGCTGGCCAAAGCTTTGATCCGTCAGGTTTAAGGCTGGGTGGAGGAGGGGAGGCAGAGCGCTTCGCCAGGCTCCCCAGTACCACCGAAACTGTTAATCAGCCTGCTCTGCAGTGTACTGCAGAGCGTGCTTTATTAAAGCTCCCTGCTGCCTGTACACGTTCACTGGCACAGACACTGAGAGACAAGCAAACACTTACCCGAGTGCAGAGTACTCGCTGCTGCATTGCAGAGTTTACTGGCATAAAATGATGGGGGTAGGTAATCGCAGGTGGAGGCTTGGGTCCTCCCTCAGCCCGCCCGCTCGCATCTGCAATCGCATGGATTTCTGTAACAGGGCATACGAAGGAGGGCTGGGGGCAAAATATGCACCTTTAGGGCTCTCTTTCCAGCTCCTAAATGTCTGGAGGGCTGGCATTGCTTGTTCTAGTCTCGAGTGTGGTCTATGCTGCTTAATGTGGTTTTTATTCACAGTTATTCTAGAAAACTAAAAATTAATTTCCTTTGAGGTGCTCGCTGGGGTAAGCATAATTTTATTTATTATTGTTATAAACTAACCTCGCCTCTGCCCAGAGGCCCCTCTGTAAGGTTAAGGATGCTGTTGCGCTGTTGAAGTATTCAAAATAAATTCAGCCCCCTTTCAAGGAGCTTGCAGACCTATTAGAGGCTTTCTGGTTTTCCTATAGGTTGTCTCATACAGAAGCCTGAGAAGGATGAAGTCACTTTCATAGGAAATTGTAGGTGATGAATTCAGTTCATTTTTTCCCCCCTAATAATCCCATCTGCAGGGTTATGCTTTTTTGCTTTTTTTTTTTTCTCCTTCTGTGCCAGCCCAGAAATATTTGATTATTCAAATCATTTATTGAGGTTTAATACCAAATAGCTGGTCTGTTTTGCAATGTCTGTAACCACATTGGATTTGTTGTTTTCAACAGACAAATTTTTCTGGAAGAAAGCTGGTATTTACTTAAGAATTGTTAGGCGTTTCTAATCTACCGCTGTAAATATGCATGTGGAAATTTAATTATAATAATTTTGTTCTTTGTGAGCAGCTGATTCAGGATTTCTTATATACCTGAGGAATACAAGGGGAAATATCTCAGCTGCCTTTTTTTTTTTTTTTTAATGGAACAAGGATAGCTCAGATTTCTTCTCCCTACGTGTTTCCTAGTGATACAATACTGCAGTCTCTGCCTTAGTCAGCTTATGTCTAATTGCAGAGTATTTAGCAAAAGAATTCATGTGCAAGTTTCAGATTTGAAGTTAACCATCCATTATACTCGGCTTTGTTAACAAATGTCAGCTGAACAGTAGATACAGTCTAATAGGGAGAAATTAATCTTGAGGCCTATATGAAGGTGGGCTTGCATCCGTCCGATTCAAGAATTTGTAGCTTGGGAGAGTTCAGGGAAAAGAGAGTATTCTAGGCTGCTTTTCATCGAAAAGCTGGGATGTTTTAGTGCAAGTGTGACATCTGTGGCAGCAATGGTTACTGACAGTCTTCTGGGACAAGCTGGCCAGCAGGGCTCGGTACTGGGGGAATTAAAGCTCCGTGTTCGTATGGCAACTTAACTGTTGAGTGCACATGTTGTTTGAGGGGGAAAAACATGATTTACCTAAAAAGAACTACTGGGACTTGATTTTTGTAGCTCTTGAAGATCCCTTGATTCCCACAGAAATTGGTGAGAGCCCTGGGTACCAGGTGCTTCCAAAAACAGTCTCATTGTTCGCGACAAAGATCACAACAGAAATGCCAAATATGATTTCATTATTATTTCAACTGTCCACATCCCAGTTTTCATACCAATAAAATGAGGATGCCATTTTACTACCCTTAAGGAATTTGAAGGGTTAATGAAAGATAATATAATCTTAGGAGTCCTGCAAGGAAGACATTGTGAAGGGACACAGTTGTTATGCTGTTAAATTGCTCAAAAATGGCCACTTTCGCATCATTCAAATCCTACTTTAATTCACTTCCTCCAGTGACCCTTTCAGTGTTAATCCACCGCAGAAGTGTTGCAGTTTTAATTAAAAAGGAAATCTCTATCTCACTAAGCTTAGTCTGCCATCTGATCATGCAGTATGGTTTACGGACAGTATTATCTGTCTAATTTACATTATAAAACCAAGACTTAAGCAAGGCAGAACACATTGGCAGCCCCCAGTAAATAATGCTGCTCTAACCAAAATCAGTAATATTTTAAGCAAAACTATACTGTAAGAATGGAGATGTGAGCACATCACGCACGGTGCTGCACACAAGGAGTGTTACAGGGACACAGAGAGCTCTGTGGGACACCTTATTAAAATGAAATCCTAAACTGAGTTTGGAGCAGCTTCTGAAAATATATGCTCCAGCTCAACCACAAGATATGGATTTGAGGCAGGATTTACTGGATTAAATTATTTGGCTTCTGCTATAACAAAGGCTAGTGGTCCCTACTGACCTTTAAAATCTATGATCTTAAATATTGGCAGTGGTTATGTCCCAGGTCACTTGGAACTCCATAAATCAAATAGCGTGGTGAGCTGTAAAGCTATGAACTGTCCTGAGGACCTGCATGGGGCAAATATTCACCCTGGGCTGCCTAACATCCCCAAATCCCATCTCAACAGGTGATGGGACCAGCGTAAGTCCAGGACTCTGGCAAAAATCTCCTCCTAGTTGTTCTTATGTTTGTGTTAAGGTAAAGCAGCTGTCCCAGGGCAATACAAGGGTGAAGAACAGCAGTAAAAAACCCAGTCTTGCTGTTCAGCTCCCAGCAGTGCGGGCACATCAAGGTAGCAAAAGTGATCCAGGAGTCGCTGAGCAAAACCAGAGCCCTAAAACAACTTTTTTGGTTTTTTTTTTTTTTTTTTTTCACATTACTGTCAGATTTTTAAAACACTGTGGGAGGAAAGCAGTGGGGAAGGAAGAGAAGACAGAAACTGGATCTTGTATTTCTTATTAGCAGAACAGGGAGGGAGGCACAAGATCCGTTTCACACTGTAAGTGCTTTACCTCAGAGGAAGGTGAACCACACCTGGCAGAAATTAAATGTTAATTCATCAAATCATGTCCAAAAGCACATAAAGCTCAAGGGACAGCTTATGATACCCTTTGAAAACAAGATCTTATTTAATTAATTTGCATATCCTGATACCCAATCCTGCAGATAAGCATCAGTGGGTTAATGCACTGCTACCATTAGGATCCCTTGGGGTTATCGGAAAACTGTATTCAACAAACTGTAGGCACTGAATTGAAGCATCTGGTCAGGGAAAGCCAGATCAAACTATGTCGTCTTAATTGTGACCCAGTTTGGGATGCAGTAGTGTGGCAGCAACTCGTGGCAGAAAGAAACAGTAAATTGATTTTGCTGAGAACCTCATCAATCACTGATCACAGTGACCCATGGATCATTAATCTCATTAAAAAGTTCAGCCTCATGGCAGAAGTAATAGCAGGCACACCGAAAGTGTGTAAATTAGATATGCTTTCCCAAATTTGAACAGGTCTGGCTGGTATCCCTGAGGAGAGCTCCATTTCTAAACTGGGCAAACTCTTCACTGACTTCAGTCGAAATTCAGCCATTTACTCTGCGTCAGGTACCGTCTTTAGGGCTGTGGAGACTGTCCAGAAGGTATCTGGCCGGTTACTGAGCCATGTTTGTAATACTCAAGTTAGGGAAGGAGGAGTTGAATCAACAGGCGTGGTACATCACCTCTTAATGTTGAGATCTTTTTGACAACAGACCTTTCTGCTGTCCAAGCCCTTTAGGTGAGGCGATTGGTCAGTAGGCTGGGAAACGCATCTGGAAGTACACAGACAACCATGATTTTCTGTGTTTCTGTGAATCTGAGGAGTTTCCATTGTTCTGGAGGATGATATATGACAAACAGTAAAGACAGTCAGTTGTTCACATTGGTACTTTTAACTATGGCAGAGGCTATTGTATCACTGAGTTTAAGATTTTCTTGTCTTCACCATGGGATTTTGCATAAAAAGGATAAGTTGTGAGGAGTCCTTTTTGTTAGATGCTGGACTTTTGGAGGAGAAATTGCTTAATGCGCCCTACACTATTTCTTGTTGGTACATCTGTTCAGTGTGTGGCCAAAACAGAGGGATGCAATCTTACAAGACGGGATGAGCTGATTTAATGGCTACCCATCACTGGAGGGGGAGGTGCTGCTGTTCCCCAACTTCTTGCATTTCCAGCTGCGCTTGCCTGCTGTTTACCTTGTGTCAGCTCTGGTGTTTCTCAGACCCACCTGTGATCTACATCAATTTGCTAATGCAGAGGAAACCTAACACAGCAAAAAAAAAACAAAACAAAAAAGAGTAGTTTTCTCCTGGCCTATGGAGCTGCATGAGCTGATAGATGGGGCCAACGAGTGTCCAAGCTTGCATATGATGTGGAGGGGGAAGTGAATGGTCAGGAATGGGAATGCAAAAGGGAAATAAATGTGAGGAGGTGGCTGGGGTGCAAGACCACTGCTTGGCAGCAATGCTAGGCATTGCTAAGGCGACTCACCTGCTCTTGGAACCAGAGCCTATGAGGGTTGAAATGGCATCAGTAAATGGTTGATACACAGATCAATAACTCATTTCTACTGCTTTCATTTAGTACAGAGTCCCAGCTTTCCAATGACAAGATATACAAACCAGTGGACTTTAAATCCAGACAAAGTGTCATTAGTCAATTGAAGAAATTGTTTGTCATATGCCTGATTGGTTCCTCTCTTCTTTCATGAGGTAGACAAGTGCATCTGGGGTATTTCCAAGTACCTGTTTGTAGAGTTGTAAGAGCATGCATGCAGTTGTCAAAACTGCTACTGTGCAGAGTACAGCTGGAAAAATTGTACTTGTTCCTCTCGGACCTTGTGAACACAATCCATGACTGTGGGTGCATCCGTACAGTCTATTTGTAGTCAGATTTTCTACTTGGCCCTGGTCTCCCAGTCATCTACATGCAACCATGTCAGCCCAGCTTCTATCTGAAGCAAGTTAAATAGCTGCCTCTGTGAAGAAACTTGGATGCATTTGAGAGGGTTCTTTTAAGGATCTGCACAGCCCAGACGCTACCTACACAGACCTGGGCGCATTTCACTCCCTGCCAAGAGCGTTCTCCAGTGCCCATAGGCTTATATTCATGCGCACAAATGTCACTCATCTGTGCTCACAAGACTCCTAGTTGGCATGAAAAGTACAAATCTGGGGACTTCTAAATCAATCTTCTCATTATTTCACCACTGGAGTTTTTGTACTGAACCTTGTGATTGAAAAAACTAAAAAAGAATTTCAGGACTTCCATATTCAGGATTTCCAGGATTTCCACATGCCATGAACTGGATGAGGCCAGTTCGTGCTGTGGGTTTGGCCTGCAGCAGTAAGTAATTTGACTTCAGATTCGTCAAAACAAAGGCTGCACATATAGATAGTTGTTACGCCAACCATCATACTGACACAGCTTGATATATATGCCTCTGTCACGAGCTACACCAATTTGGGACTGATATGCCATAACAGTAAGCTCTGTGCTTCACGGTCACCTGGGACTTGATCATCACGCTGAGTCTGAGAGGTCTAGGACCTTGAAAAGCCTTGAGACAGGTCAGACTCAACTGGGGCCATCCATTCTCCCCTTCCAGCTTTATTGCCATGCTCAGGAGAAGTGAAGGGGCCCCAAGCACGATGCCATGGCATTGTCCCTAGGTCTGGTAGGTGTCTTCCCTAAGTTATGTTTAGTGAAGAGATGAGAGTAAATAGTTATGTTTAGGTACAACTATGTTTAGGAAAGGTACACTGTTATTCAGGCATTCTTCAGCAGAGATGAGCAGCTCAGGGGCCAGGACAAAAGAGTCTCACCTCGTCCCATGCCTTGGGTACCACTCACACACACACACAAAAACACCCACATAAACAGCCTTTGCCACCAGCAGCCTCCCATCCTTGTTTGCCAACAACGACATCCAGGCCCTGAGAGCACTTCCATATAACAACTTGCTATGTCACAGCTTGGCTGGCAGCTAAGAGCCAGGCACATAATTGGGACAACAGTAGTGAACAAACACCATCTGGCCAAAATCAGCTCTAACAGGCATCTGTGTGTAGCCATCCGTAGCCCTAGTTTGAGCTGGCCTTGCCTGCACCCCAACACGTGAGGTTTTATGTGGTGGGACTCTGACATCGTGTGCTGAGGAAGCAATGGCAGCAGACACAGTCCCAGCAGAAGCAGGCAGTGTGTTTTTGCAAGAGCCTCTGCACCCGTTTATCAGGCTTGGTCACCTTATGAAGAGGATGCTGGTGTGATCCTCTGCTGTGCATGTGGCAAGTGCAGTCTGACCCCGATGCTGGGGAGGCGTGGGGATGCTCAGTCCCAACTGCAGACAGCAGTGGAGACTGGTAGGATGTCAGGTTTGTTCCCAGACCACTGCAGCGTGGTCACGGCCTGCATGCTCCTGAGGGACACAGGACAAATCATACAGGACAGCCAGGGGACATACAGGACATACAGGGAAGCCAGGGGATGAGGGCTTGCTCCACCTGTAAGCTGCCAAGACAGTGGAAACAGGCTTTTTGTCTCCTCTGTAACAGGGTTCCACTACATAATGGTGTATTTGAACATGGTACACAAACCCAAGGCTTAATCGTGGGTGCAGGGAAGCATACCAGATCATTGCTTCCTAGACTGTTGAGTTAAATGTGCAATGCCTAATGTTAATATTAACCTATATACTGAATGGTTTGGAAAGTACCTGTTTGTACTGAGCTCTCCCAACTGAAACACTTGAGCTGCAGAGTTCTCAGCGCAGAACTCGTTATTCTGAAACTTGCTTTCCCAATTAGCTGGAAAAAGCCTGATTGTTTTCACCTTTTGGATCGCATTTTAACTCCTGTAATAGCTTTACCTGAGATAGATTGATGAGCAGAGATTTCTTTAACAATGCTATGATTACAGGCTGATTACACGTTCTGCGTGAATAAAACTTTTTGTGTAATTGGGAGTGAATTTAGGGAGAGCCTTTTAAACTCCATTAGCAATTCAGCTGGACACCGCTACCTCCTGGCAACCCGATACAACATCAGACATGTCTGCCTCCTCCCTTCCTAATTAAAGAGTAGATTATGTGATCCCAAGCAACCTGCACAAAAACTGCATAGCTCACAGTACAGCATGACTAAGCTTGTGGTCAGACCGGTGCTTTCAACTCCATATGGTTGGATTTGTCCATAGCTTGCAGAATATTTGCCCTCCCTTCGCAGGCGATACACCATGGAGTTAAAGAGGCTCAGGAAAATACACTTTATGAGGAAAGACTGATAAATTTTAGGTTGTGTTGTTTAGAGAAAAGTTGACTGAGGAAGAAAGGATAACTTTTCAAGTACGGAAAAGGTCGCTGCAGAAAGGAAGGGGTAGCCTGTTCATTATATGTGCCATGGATAAGACCAGAAGTAAGGTGCCTGGATTGCAGTAGGGTAGATCAAGGGAAAAACTTCCTAATGGTGAGGAGGTGAAGGATGGAAACCAGTTAGCAGGAGGACACAGCATTTCCACCCTTTCACCAAATACCTGTTGGGAATGTCATAGGCAGGGGCAGAGCATTGGTGTAGCATAAGCAGACAGAGACAGGCTGGGTCTGAAGGGAGAAGAGGAGCCTCAGCACCTCAGCACCCCTGAGCAGGGGTCACCATGAGCAGTAGTGGAGAAGCTCACATCCCTTCACCCCCTCCCTTAACGGGGTTGCGTAAATATCTGCCAGAGGTATAGCTCTTTCAGACTTCTAAACACAATCATTAAACTGCAGAGCTGAGACAAGAGCGCAGGTAATCTAATTCTTAGTTATCTGTTCTGCCCACTAGACCACAAATACCGCCGTTCTCCTGAAACATGAAATTAAGCCAGGCTAATAATGACTTTTCACCACAGTGCTATTTAACACAGAGGTGTTATCAGTAGCAGTCCCAAGTCCTAGGGGACCATGGGAGACCTTAATTAGGAGGTGTGGATTTTTCTGGGAGGAAGTGAGTTGGTGGGCTGGAAAGGTATTCTTAGTGTGCTCCCATGGATGTGACCGTGAGCAGTAAATGATCTTTGGGCCATCATTTTTGTAGCAGGTCATATTTTTGTGGTGTCAAGCATGCTGCTGTCTTTTCTGCAATAAAGTTCACCTAATCAAAACAAGTCAGAGCTTATCTAAGCCCCTAGCTGGAGATATCTTTGTGGTGGCTACAGAGCCAGGTTTCCTAGCAACCTAAAAGGCATTAGACAGGGCTTTGTCGACATTTATCTGTTACACACAAAACCCTCCGTTTGAATAATGTTATGGGTGTGACATCAACTGACAAAAGCCAGGAAATTCAGAGCTGGGGCTGATTTTCTATCCTTGCCGCTCATCACGCTGAAAAACAAAAGGCACAGTCATGTGAGTGATGAGCAGAGCAAACCAACGTTTATATTTCCTGGCTTTTGTCCCAAATGAGATGCCATTTAAATGAGGTGCTTGGTATTAATTTCCTCTGTTTAAGACAGGTTTAATGCTCACAGTAGGTAGCATGTTGGCAGCGCTGTGAACTTCCGCACAGTCTCCCTTCTTCCTCAGAGGGGTCGGCTTGCATTAGGAAAGAGATATTCCAGCCCTTCCATGATCTTTGGTTTCTCCATGGTGAAACCAGTTTTCGGATCCATGCCTTCAACGGCACAGGCTGCGAGCCTGCTCTGCGCAGGGCCACCACTGCATCCTTCAGCGATAAAGATGCTTCATCTCCACTAGCCCAGGATGGAGCCGGTGAGGACACACAGCTTAAAAACACTGCATCTTGCTACTGGTGCCCAACTTTATCAGTAGAAAGATGCCTTTTATAGTTTTCAAGGAATTCTTTGTACAAGAACTTGGAATAGATCTTGTTATCAAGCGTTATGAGAACAGAAGTTATGGGGAAGAAAGAATTAATGTGTTGGGTTTTTTTTTCCCAGACCAAAACCATACTGAGAACTGATGAATTGTCTGATACTTCAGCAATGTCTTTAATTTCTCCACTTGTGGCAATAGGAGTGTTTAAAATCTTGCAGCTTGTGGTTTGTGGAGGAGACTGGTGGAGGAAGGGATGGAAGAACTACCATTGCTGCTGATTGCCACTTCAAATCCTCGGGGGAAAAGTCCTCTGGAAACACATGGGAACTGATCACCTCTCTACAGACTTCTTGAGTCATCCCACAGAATTTAACAGAAAATAATTCTTTTGCTTCAGATTGGTATAAGTGGCTTAAAAGTGTTAGAAGAAAGATCTGGTAATTTTCACAATTTAAATTTTCAACTGGACTAAATTAACTTAATCTGACTTCTCTGCGGCTCTTTGAATGTGTACCAGCTCAGATTAACTATATAGCTTTTTGCATGTGTATTTGCAGTGCTTTGCTGGTTTCATCCCTGGGTCTTTCAGTCAAAAATAACAGCCCCTTTTTACATTTATTTGAGGCCTAACATGAAGGGTTTATCTCCATGTAAATTTTTCCAGCCTGGTTGAGAAACCTCTGAAGTGCTTTGTAAAGAAAGTTCTGATGAAACTTCGCTGTAGTTGAGTACTCTGGTGTTGTAAGGGAAAATCCCCTGAATCGCTGTCAGTGGGTGAGCAGCCGGGGCTTTCATCCCCTCCATTCTTCACTGTAATCTTCATTAACATAAGAGTTGATGTTTTGCTCCCCACTCAAGGATGCCATACTGTCTGAAGTCCAAGGGGCTGGTGGAATAAAGGCGCTTATACAGGCCTCTCTACTGAGGACAGCCAGCATTTCTTTAGCGAGCATATCATGAATATATACACTAGGGGTACCACAATGGTGAGGACTTACTATGCACAAGGCTTTGAAAGAAACAGAAGCAGAAGGAGGTTCTTGCACTTTCTGCGGACATCATCTTTACTGTCCATCCATTTGTTCCCCATTTAGCCTCCCCACTGGCAAAGCCTCTATTATATATGGGAAGACAAGACAATGGGAGCCCACTACACACGGCAAATGTGCACATTGTTCCGGGCTCGCTATAGAAATCCCTGCTTTTGCATGACCCGTTTTCCAAAGTTTGGGTTTTTTTTTTTCCTGAAGGGAGGATAAGAGGAAAAGGGAAAATATCTCACAGCTCTACACAGATTAGTGGTACGTTCATGCCCATACACTGAGGTAGATAAAATAGCCATATTTTTCCCCGAAGTGCTTATTTGTAATGCATGCATGAACTCACTTAACAAGCTTAAAATATTTAGTGAATGTTGAGTATTGGGGGGGATGACAAAAGTAGCAGAGATAATTGAATACACTTAGCAGTCATAGCAGCTTTACATAGCTGTATCATGTTCTCTATGGATAACACAGCCGGGACAATATGGTTAGAGTTTTAAAATATCTAGGGATTTCTATCTTAAGATAGTTATCAATAATTGCAAAGTTTAACTTTAAACATTTTTAGCTCAGTTAAAAATGTAGACCTATTTTCTTTAATGAATGATAAAATATTGTAAAATAAAGAAAATTGTCCCTTTGTAATTTTTTCAGGACCCAGGTAAGCAGGAAAGGTCTCTGAGAGGGTGTCTCCTGGAACTGAAGTCTTCCTTGGGGAAGCCACAGGCTGCCAAAGGCAGGTGGATTAAAACAGAGGAGACAGAAGTCCCTCAGATTTGACAGTGTTTGAAACGCCAAATGAGATCAAGGAGACAGGTTGCTATAACACAGGTTCATATGACCTGTAAAACTGGTACAGTCCTTAAGCAGTGGAGAAAATCTTGCTAGATCAAATCACAATTTTCAAGCTTCATTCCAGCTGAGCTTAAATCTGTACCTTTGCCCTGGTTCTGACTAGGACCATGACCTTAAACCCACAGTCTGCAGCAACACATCCATCTCAGCTCACACCTAGTTAACTGCTTAATTAGAGCAGCACTGGGGAAACTCGTCTGTTTGGTTCCCCTTTCTCTCTAGTGCCTGATACCACCTTGGCAGGACCACGGTTCAGCATGAACCAACTGCTCAGAGCAGCTGAGCTTTCCTGGTGACACACGGCAGGTTCAAGGTGAAGGTCTCCTCTGGTGGGGCTTTTCCTCTCTCTTCTGAGACAGACGACCTTGACGCCATCACGAAGCTCTGCCCCAGGTCACAACCACTCACACACACACACTGCAGCCAATTACCTTGGCTGGAGCTGGGGTCTAATGCCTGCCTGCTTAATTTTGAAGAGCAATATGAAGGTCACTGGGGAAGGTAATGCAGTCCTGTTGATTGAACACATGGATAAGGGCACCACAAAAACATAATCTACTTTGTTGGGGATGCGATAAACCAGGTTTATGTATGCAGTTGGCAAGCAGTACTTCTGAGGGTTACTCCATCAGATAATCCAGACAGCAGAGCAATTATCTATCCCTCCGGTCTCCTAATATGGCTTTAATCTAAGGATTAGGCCATTTTCATATTTGTAGGGTTTTCTAAGATAGTATTAAAAGTAATTCTTATTTATTTCCTACCTGTTTCCTGATTTTTAGTTATGAAATACTTATTTCTGTAACCAAGCAAAGGTAGTTTAAGGGGGAGACTTCTGATATTCCAAAGGGCAAAACCTCAGCGAGACCTCTTTTTCCATCCAGAGTAAGAGGGTCAGAAACCCCAGAAGACTAACTGGTGTTTGCAGACAGAGGCAAAGCAGCTTTGCTGCATGTGTGCAGACGGCTGACGTGTCCCTCACGTGAGACTCACCACGTGCACGAAGCCCAGGTGGTCTGTGGATGGGCAGTCAACTTGCTGTATAGGTCTATCGAGCCCAGCCACCCCCCATCACTCCGTGCTGGGGAGTTTGGGTGTTTTTACAGCAGTCCTGCCCAACACTTGCACACCCCTTTCTGACAGGGACCCCCAGCTCACTGCCCTGTGTCGGGCAGGGTGGCCAGAGGCAAGGAAGGAAGTGGTTGTGGTGTTAAGGTATGACTGATGTGATCCAGAGGAAGCTTCTGCAGATGGAGGGCGCAGATTCATTGTGCTGCCAGCCTGTGGCCTCAAGCAGGCCCTGTCTTCTAGCTCCTGGGATCAGGGTCCTGTGCCAAAGCTGTGACAGGGTTTATATGATTCGACTGCTAGGCAGAGGGACGCCTTTCTGACCAGGGAACATCCCATCTGTACGCATATTTGTCATCAGGTTTGAAGTGATCGAGTGTTGAATTCTCAGAGGTGCTCTGGCAATTTTACATCCTTCCTGAAAATAAAGGACCCACTCATGCTGCTTGGGAGAGGGCGATGATGGACCAGACACCAAGGACCACATGGCCCATCAGTGTTTAAAATGCAAAATCATTCAAATAGTAATTGGACTCTGTTTTTTTTTTCTTCTGTTTTCTCTGGAGAGAAACTTTTTTCTCTCCATTTCCTCCTATTACTCTTCTGCTTCATTTGTTTACCTCTTGCATTTTACAAAATATGATCTGAAGGGACATGTAGGCTCTATGTCAACAACATGCATAAACATACGCCTGACTGCAAGTTTACGTGGTTAAATAGTGCTTGTTCTTAACGACAGAAACATCTGTCTGATGTGAGGAAACCACAAGCTAAGGCACTGCCATCGCCTGGTTTGTCAGCATCGCCTCTTCTTCCTCCCTGGCACCACTACCCAAGGAAAGGTTTTCCATTGCATAGGAATTTCTCTAGGGAAGGCCAAGGTGCTAAGAGCATGTTAGGGCAGGGTTCAGCACATGAAGCCTCGGGACTGGCCCAACCTCTAGGCTCTGCTTTCATCTCAGGTAGCCGTTGTGTCCTCTTCCTCTGCCCACTTCACTGGATCTTTCAGACCTTTTAATTCTCTTTCTTAGTGGAAAAAACCTTGCAGTCTCAGGACATGTCAGGCGAGGGTTTTCTAACCCAGAAAGAGAAGTATGAATGCATTGAGAAGTATGAAGACTACTGGTGAGATCTCCTCCAGAATAACATGTCCAGGTCTGGTTATCCCCTGGTCCAGAGAGATTAACTCCAGCAGAAACAAGTGCAGAGGATATCTGGAGGACGGACAACCTATCTGACAACAAGAAATTACAAGAAACAATAAATGCCGAGAGCCTGGAGAAGGATCACAGACCAGCAGGAGAGCACCTGAAGTGCAGCACAAAGGAATTCCAACCACTCCAGCCAGTAAGTCAGCTTCTTTGGGGGCCCAACTTACATGCCTGTATGCAAATGCATGAAGCATGGGGAATTAACAGGAGGAGTTAGTGGCATGTGCACACCTGCAGGGTTATGATCTTATTGGCATCACAGAGACATGCTAGGATGGCTTCTATGACTGGAGTGTTAGAATAGAAGGATACAGGTTTTTTAGGAAAGGCAGGCAAGGGAGATTAGGAAAGGGTGTCACCCTCTATGTCAATGACCAGCTGGAGTGCATGGACCTCTGCCTGGGGATGGATGAAGAGCCAACTAAGAGCTTATGGGTTAGGATTAAAAGGAGGACAGGGACAGGTTACATTACAGTGGGAGTCTACTACAGGCCACCTGACCAGGACGACGGAGCAGATGAGGCCCTCTATAGACAAATAGGAGCAGCCTCATGTTCACAAGCCCTGGTCCTCATGAGCAACTTCAGCCACCCTGATACCTGTTGGAGGGAGAGTATAGCAGGGCATAAGCGATCCAGGAGGTTCCTGGAATGTGTCAGTGATAACTTCCTTCTCCAAGTGATATAGGAGCCAACCAGGAGAGGTGCTATGCTGGACCTTATTCTCACCAACAAGGAAGGGCTGGTGGGGAATGTGAAGGTCAAGCACAGCCTTGGCTGCAGTGACCATGAAATGGTGGAGTTCAAGGTCCTTAGGGCAGAGAGGAGGGTGCACAGCAAGCTCACTACCCAAGACTTCAGGAGAACAGACTTCTACCTCTTCAGGGATCTGGTTCGTAGAATACCATGGGATAAAGCCCTGGAGGGAAGAGGGACCCAGGAAAGCTGGTTAATATTCAAGGATCACCTCTTCCACCTCAGGAGTGATGCATCCCAACAAAGAGGGAGTCTCAGCAGTCTATAATGGGACCAGTGCTGTTTAACATCTCTGTTGGCAACACAGATGTTAGGACTGAGTGCACCCTCAGCAAGTTTGCCAATGACATCAAGCTGTGTGGTGTGGTCAACATGCTAGGTGGAAGGGATGCCATCCAGAGGGACCTGGACAGGCTTAAGAGGTGGGCCCATGCCAACCTCATGAAGTTCAACAAGGTCAAGTGCAAGGTCCTGCATGTGGGTTGGAGCAATACCAAGCACAAATACAGGCTGGGTGGAGAATGGTTTGAGAGCAGCCCTGAGGAGAAGGACTTGAGGGTGTTTGCTGATGAGAAGCTCAACATGAGCTGGCAACGTGCACTTGCAGCCCAGAAAGTCAGCTGCATCCTGGGCTGCATCAAAAGAAGTGTGGCCAACAGGTTAGGGGAGGTGATTCTGCCCCTCTACTCTGCTCTCATGAGACCCCACCTGGAGTACTGTGTCCAGCTCTGGGGCCCCCAACATGAGAAGGAAATGGAGCGAGTCTAGAGGAGAGACACGAAGCTAATCAGAGGGCTAGAGCACCTCTCCTATGAAGATGAGCTGAGAGAGTTGGGGTTGTCCATCCTGGAGAAGAGAAGGCTCCAGGGAGACATTATAGCAGCCTTCCAGTACCTAAAGGAGGCCTACAAGAAAGATGGGAAGGGACACTTTAACAGAGAGTGTAGCAATAGGACAAGGGGTAGCAGTTTTAAGCTAGAAAAGGGTAGATTTAGATTAGATATGAGGAAGAAATTCTTTACTCTGAGGGTGGTGAGACACTGGAACAGGTTGCCCAGGAAAGTTATGACTGCTCCATCCCTCGAAATGTTCAAGGTCAGGCTGGATGATGCTTCAAGCGACCTGGTCTAGTGGAAGGTGTTCCTGTCCATGGCAGGGGAATTGGAACTAGGTGATCTTTAAAGTCACTTCCAACCTAAATCATTCTATGATTCTATGAAATTAGAAGTGTGGCTTATTACTTGGAAATGTGAAAGGGTAAGTGTGAAGTCTTGATTTCTTTGGATGTGGATGCACAATTGGTTTAAACTGATCAATGTCCAGGCTGTTAGCACAGGGTTTTTTGACCTCTCTCTGCCTATGCTGCATAGTCCTGACACTTCCCTTGGCCCAGTGCATATGCTCAGATAACTGTGGGATCAAGGATCTTTTCTGAGTTAATTTTCAGCCAGACGAGTTTTCCAAGACTGACCGTGAGGTCAGCAATAGCGTGAGCACTAGTGCAGTATTGAGGAGGGAGTGTGACCACATTGTCAAGAGCAGAGATGCAGGATGCACTCATGCCACTGGCTGGAGGGAGGTGAGGGAATGCCTGTTTGGCAGCAGCTCACACGTAGAATCAGCTTAAGCTGAGCATGAAACCAGAACTGAGAGGTTAACATCATCCAGGGAGAACTATTTAAGCTATGGTACAAGGCTGGCACAAGAACAGGTGGACATATGGCTGTGAATAAAATTAGGCTGGAAATTAAAAGGCTTCTAGCCATGAGAGGAGTGGGGTTCCAAAATAGCTTTTCAACGGGACTAGGGGGGTTCAAAAGAAGTCAAACAAGTGCGAGATTGAGCTTAAGGAGATTTAGGTGGCACAGTTGCTGCGATAGTGAGGAACCTGGGCCAAAGACCCAGGAGATATATTTTCACCCTACCTCTCGTGCTTGCCTTCATTTTGACTTCCTCTGTTGCCCTTCTTTCTACTTCTCTTTTTTCCTATTCCTTTTTTCTACTTGGATGACGGGCCGGAAAATCCTCTCTGTGCGTTTTCTCTGTTGCCCTTGTGTTCATTCAGCAGAACAAGACACCCCCGTAAATCTAAATGGGTTTA
Source organism: Chionis minor (assembly GCA_013398295.1). Taxonomy (NCBI): domain Eukaryota; kingdom Metazoa; phylum Chordata; class Aves; order Charadriiformes; family Chionidae; genus Chionis; species Chionis minor. Next base: position 721,186 of record VZSF01001143.1, read on the forward strand.
CTGAAGTGCGCAGGCAGAGCCAGAACGGGGCTGACCCTCGGGGCACAGGAGCAGGGGCTGTGGGAGGCCATGGTGCCTTGATGACACAGCAGAGTCCTTGCCGTCGCAGTGCACGGCTGGTTCCCCTCGCTGCTGTGTGTCGTGGTTTGGGCTGGGCTGGGCTGGCCGCTAAAACAAACAACACACTTGCGCCTTAGCAATCCACTCAGCTGCAAAACACTTGTTTTCTGCTTGGGGAAGCTGATGACACAGTATCTACCCAAGAAGGGTGCTGGGAGGTTAAATTCATTTAGAAGGTGAGGTGCCCTGAGATGTCCAAATGGCTCCATAAACTACTGGTTCTGTGGAGCAGAAAGGTCCAAAATACCTGAACAGCGGTAATGAACATCACTGTAAACATGACGTTCTGTTTAACTGGAAATGGAGGGGCTGACCAGGTAGCACGTGTTGGGGCGAGGCAGGAGATGCCCTCAGTGCGCGGTGCCAGGAGCTGCTGGGCAGCTGCACCTTGCCCTGCCATTGGCACTAGCTGCGAGCACCCATCACTTTCGGGGTCCGGCCCTCCTGCGCTTGGCAGGTGAAGCAGCACAGTGTCGGGCTTCCTCTGCCGAACTAGTGACGCCTTCGGCGTGCGCGATTTGATCCTGCACCTCTAGGCTCCGAAATTCAGCTTCCGGAGAGCAGCTTGTTTTAACGTACAATAAATACAAAGAGGGGCTCTTCGGCAGGGGGTATGGTGCTTCCTGGCACTGGCTCCTTCACGTGCACTGGAGCCCACTGGCAGTGACTGTATTTTAGAGCTTGCGCAAGAATTGCTTGGTTTTCACAATATGCTGTTCTGTAAAACGTATGCATATCTTGCAAGAAGTTGATCAGTTAACATGAAAACAAGTAATTTAGATGCTAGATAGACCAAGTCACTTTTTTCTTCTGTTGTATTATTGCAGCAAGTGTTTGGGTCACTGGCAGTCACCTGAAAAGTTGCCACAACTCTATCAGTTGGTATTAGTGCCTTCCTTTCACAGAAAGAAAACTGTTGCTTTTCACAGTTCAGGCTTTAATTCCACAAGGACCTGAGCCACATATCAGCTACTTGCCATGGTCATGGTCTTCCTCCCACCCTGGCTGTGGGACCCTGCCTCCTCCCTCAAACAGCTCCCATACTAACCAGCCCCGGTGACCATCCATTTCAGAATGCTAAATGGGCAGAAAGCTATTCACCTTTTTTTGCCAGGCCAAAGGGGGCACGTCCAAAGTCACAGGAGCTGGCCAGAGAGCAGCCAAGGCTGAGGAAGCAGCAGTCAGATGGGTTCATGCTGCATCCATGTGTTGCTCACAGTTTGAGGTGAAATGATTTAAGGAGTCCCTGTGGCTTAATACAGCTTGGGTGTGATCCTGCTGGAGCTTTCCTTAATTGCCACAGTAATGAATTTAGCTCCTTTTGGTAAAACCTGGCCAATCGAGATGCTATGCACCTACGTACATACCCATCTAAATACAGTATAAGGAGCTGAGTAAAGGGGAATATTAGAAACACTGTAGTTTCCCCTCTCTTCATCAGTGTTGTCTGGGTTTTCCCTTGTTGCAAAAATAAGTTAATACTTATCAAGATGAAAGCAGAATACAAAGTGGGAACTTCCAAAGTGTCTGTTGCTTGAGTTCATGTAGATTAAAATGTCTCATCTATAGGAAATCCTGGACCTTTCTTTTTTCCTGTAGATTTTAGATTTCACAATCAGCACTGTGGCATGAGATGCGCATTGTCATTCTGCCCACTCTAATGCAGCCCACACTCCATCAGTCCCACAGACCCTAACAACAGGCTGATAGCCTACACAGGGACCTGTTTCACCATCAGGTACCAGGGGAAAGGGCTGTCAGCTGGAAGTGCCTATAACACAGGCAGGAGGATGTGACCAGGCATCCTTTGGGCACCGTGGTCCCTCTGAGTGGCTAGTGCCACTCAATTCAGAGCCTTTACAGTTTTCTGGGTTTTTTTTTTTCCCTTTGGAAATTTCTCATGAGTTCTAGTCTTAAACAAAAACATTTTACTTACAGCTAATGCACACGGAATCTTGTTTGTCTGGTTGCAATAGAAATAAAAAACATTCAGTCCCCAAATCTGCGTGTCTGCTGTTCCCATTGAGCTTCCTGCTGTCTCCCTCTTGGGGCTATTCCTGCAATATCATCCATTGCTGTTTGGGCAGGTTTTTCTGGTTTTCCCCTCACACACACACACGCACGCACACCCACACACATTGAACTTGCATTGGTTTGGGGCAGGGAATCCCTCTGCTTGACCGGTCACCAAGCCCAGAGCTTGGCCCGTTGCGTTGGATGGCTGTTACTTTTATCGGGTGTTTCACTCTACAAAGGGTCTTAACTGAGCCTGAAGGAAATGTTCTTAGTGCTTTAATCAGATACATGATTTTAGGTAAGACATATTAATGCCTTCCGGTACTATTAATTTCCTTGCAGCAATGGGTAAAGTATCAGATCTTAGAGAAACACTTATCAGCTGTGATGTACTTCTCATAAAAAGCTAAGCCTATAAATAATGAAGTTCTTCCCTTTCTGGAACATCCTTGATTACCATAATCCAGAGGTATCATTACAACCTGCAGGATGTATCCATGCACGTAACGAAATTTTGCATGGTGCCAAAATATCTTCTATAGTTGGAAGGATCATGTAATAAAAAAAGGAAGAAATTGTCCAGCATGGTGGAAATCATCTGCTTAAAATGAATCATGATCGAACAAACTGCCTGAGGAGTGGAAGGAACCTGAAAAGTCAGCAGAGCCCATGTTCTGGGTGCAAAGTGATATTGTCTACTGATCTGCGCAGAAATGTGCACATTTATATTACTTATATGTGGAAAGGCATGCCAGCTGAAGAGAAAAAATAGCTGGTACTCTGTCAGGTTAGACCTGATGAATACCTGCCCAGAAGCTAACCTAATATCTGTGTGCTAGACAACCTGTCGTGATGCCCAAGCCACAGAACAGTCTGTGATAGTTTGACTTTTTGGTGAAAGGCTGTATTTACTGAGGCAGATTAAATAATATGAGACAAAAGAATGTGGGGAAGAATTCAGCAAATGTTTGTGGTAACTCGGTGAGCTCTGTTTGTTTGCAGACCTTATTGCTGCTCCCTCCTGCTGTCATGTTCATGGCTGTTCTGCCTCCACAGAATTCCCGTCACCTTCTGGGGTCTTCTCCAGACATGGTCAATGCTGCCTCAAAACCTGACTGCCCAGCCACTCTGTCAGCCGTCATTTGCATGGCATTAGCGTGCAGTGCCTTTTCAGCCATTGGGTTCTGGACTTCTTGTATGAGGTTACTATTTCAGTTTGAATAATGTGGGAGCAGAATGAGCCGTGGATCTATACATGGTTTCCTGTGCTCTCTTGCCTGTTCCTTATTGGATTGTAGTTTCACAAGTACAGTTTCATTAGAAAGGCCTGCAGCGGAGATGGCCTTCCCACTCTTTCCTGTTTACATGATACTGCATATGCGTGCCGGGCAGAATAGTTTTTTTCTTCTCTGCATTCCCAGCATCAGATGTTTATAGATGCACAGAGGCCACTTTGGTCTAATTTTACAGCATTTCTGTAGGAGGGAATGTAGGGTTAAAACAGTTCATTAGGTCTCAAGAACACCAGGATCAATTCCTCACTTGATATACAGATAAATTGTCTAATTCAGTTCATTTCTTTTTTATCTTAAGTGTCTATTTAAAATGGGGATAATGACATTTAGATGTGTAGGATCACAGCGGGCAAGGACTGACTGCTGCACCAGTGGGCATCGCCATCACAGCTTTAAGCTCACTACCACTGGTAGCAAGGCAGGCGATTTCAGCCCAGACTTTCACACAAGTATGGTCCAAGATGCCCCCAAGAAGGGCATAACTTACTGTGAATCCCATCCCTGCCAACTGCTGGCTGCCCTCAGGTTGCACGGACGAGTGGTGCAGCTATAGCACAGGCTCACTTGCGTTCCCTGCCTGTTCCTGTGGCGCTGTGGGCAGTCTGGAAAGCAACGCAGCCTGCTACCTCTTGGTGCTCCTTTTAAGAGAAGCAAGAACCAGTTGTTAAAGCTGCCCGTGGTTTTTCAGTTGTCCCTTTCTCAAAAGAGAGGAGTGTTTTGAAGAGGTAGGAGCTGCTGCAATGAATTGGTAACTGCGACCCAGCTAGCCGGGTATTTTGTCTGGCAGGGACACCCACCAGACATCTAGGAGGACAAGGCAAAAAGCTGCACAGAAGGCCAACGGTAGTAATCTGCCACCAAGAAAAGACCATTCCTAATGCCCTACGGTGAGATCTTACATGGAACTTGATTTATATTCCCTCCAAAATTCTTTGGCTTTGTGCTTATTTTATGTACTTTGACCAATTAAAATGTCCAGTCTCCCTTTCAGTGTACACTTTGATTCTACCCTCCACCTGTGTAACAGCCTGTGACAATGAGTTTACCTGTCTAATTATTCATTGTGTGAAAAAACATTCTCTGAAAGGCTTTGAATTACCAAATTTTCCGGTTAGTGAATATCCTCTGAATCTCTGATAAAAATGTTCTATCTTTTCTGTATCACTTCTACAGAATTTCGGGAGGATACCCATGTGCTGTACAAACTTCCCAGTATTATGTTTTCTTTTGGAGGCTTAATGTTGAAACAGGATATGGTAAAGTTTAAAAAAAAAAAAGAAGACAAGTCATATTTTTCCTGCCATGGCCAATGCTTGCTCAAATCAGAAGAAAAAGGAAATTTTTTTCACTTAAAATTTGTGCAACGGCTTTGCTTCTTTTTCAGCCAACCTATGCTTGGTACGGGCACATACAAATGCATATGAAGAAATTTCTGTTCCTTCTGATGAGGATGATGCCATGTTTTGGCAACTAGCTAGCACTTAAGATTCATATGATGGAGATAACTAGTTTTGACTGATTCACATAGTTCTATAATCCTAAAATATGAAACTTTTCAGAGAAGGAAGACATACTTGAACATAACATTAGGGTATTACCTGTTTGATCTTCTATCTTGCCTCAACTGTTGATTCCTTTAATACTATATTTAGTCTCTGGTTCAAGTATATGCCCACATACTATAGCGTTGAATCAGTTCCTTAAGGAGAAGACACATTTTCAGAGCTGGAATCAAGTCAATGTGACTAGGAGTGCTTGAATATAGACTGCATTTGGATTTCATCTGGGTTTGCTTCTTACACACATTCCTCCCCCTTACAGGTTTCTAGCCTGTTCACTCACATGGATTGGATATTTTCAGTAGCTGCTTGGAAAACAGGGTGACTTAGATGGGCTGCAGCAAATCTAAGGTTTTGATTCAAGAACCTCTCAGTGTGTTTGCCTAACTGAAGACAAGGAGCAAAAGAGCAGGGCTTAATTTATTCAACAGTGACTATAAACACATTTTATTCTCTACCTATAGTCACCCAATTGGTTCAGAAACCACAGAAGCAGGAATTTCTGATGTGAAAAGCTGTGTTAGGTCCCCTAGGTCTCTTCTGCGCCAACAGCAGGGCAGAAATGAGGAAAAATTGACACTTGCATGGGAGTTTCAAGTACTGTCTACCGCATACACTTCAGACTTAAATAAGCCCAGGTTTTTCTGCTGCAGAGGCTGACTTTGAATGTCCTTGAAGTCTGTTATTATGCATTCTGGCAAGCAAGTAGAGAAATGAGCCAGATGCATCAATTTAGTCATATAGGGAGGTTTCTAGTAAACTTCTGCACAACAGGGTAGTGACAGTGTACTTAGTAAAGCCACATGCTTTTTTAAAAATAGCGCTATTGATTTTGTTAGTGTGTGTATCAAATGTTAGCACATTCATTAGAACAGCAGCCTTCCAAACACTGCTGTAGAACAACCAGCAGGCCCAGAGTCAATATCCATCTGAATACTGGCTCGCTTTCAAAGGGCAACTTAAAATTAGGGCATTGACTTTTTATGTTATAGAGGAAAGATTTTAAAGGGAACATTTATCAAATAGAGTTAGGCAATATTTATCAAATACAGCTGGGCTGCAAGTCCTGTTTGAGTAGGCAAAGATGTGTGCATACAACCATGTGCAACACTAGAAAAACAACACAATATATGTTTATACATATATACCAGTGTCTAGGATAATGGTCTAATATAGATGCATAAGAATAAAGTGGAAGACATTTATCCAAGGAAACTTTCAGTTCCTAACTCCTGTCCGGGTATATTGAAACATCACTGAGTAGGAATGTAATGATTACAGTGATTAAATAGATACTGTGTCTGTGTCCTTATAATGTAATTTTTGTACAGCGCTGTGAACAAAGCAGCACATTAGAACAAATATATCCTTTGTCGACAGTAGGTTTACAGCAACAAAATGCAGTCTATTGTGTCTGTTGGAAAAGAGCTAAGAGAATATAGTAAAATAAACTTTTTTTCTCTCTCCTTGTGACAGATGAGGGAAGAAGAGTGAAGGTCATTCCACTTCTCACAGATTTACTATGAATTTGTGACTTACCTCTTTTTCTTTTTTTCCCTTTTGTGTCTGTTGATGCAACCTTCAAACCTTCCTGGTCCCTGAGAAAAGGCTCTGCACCTGTTGTGCACCTCTGCATTCTTAATGTAAACCCATGAGGATGATTTATGTCTCTGGGGAACAAATGTTCCCACTATCAGGGCACTGCTTGTTTCCTCCACTAAACTGATTAGGTTTATCTAATATCTGTGGGGTTTAGTTGGTTGGTTGGTTGGTTAGTCGGTTGGTTGGTTTTTTTGGCAGGGTTTCTTTTAACCCAGATAGGGTCACCGACCCAGTTCACCACACTGCTCTGCTGTCAGCTACCCACCTGCGATGGTGTGGGTGGGGAGAAGAGGAGGTGGAGATGTCTGATTACATTGCTTTAGCTACCAGGAAAAATGGCCATAGGAACAAAGCCAAAACCACCTCCTGAAGCAACCTATTTAATTTTCCTACTTAGACAGGGACACAACAACTTCAAAGCCCCTAACTTAAGCACCTTAGTTAGGTGGAAGAGAATAGGCACTTCCACAGCTACATACAAATTTGAGCTGGTTTGATTCACCTTTCAGAGATGCCTCCATTACTGCTGTGACTGCAGAAGGACACTTTGGTGAGGTGCCTGGTGCCAGGAGGTACCACTGTATCTGCAGTGGTGGCTCCCAGCTGTATCTGAGCTGAGACTCCTGTTACAGATACTGAATTGAGTGCAATCTCCACAAAATCCCATGTTGATCTATTCCTCCTTCCCAGCCACATGCTGAAAGCATTGAACTGCATTTTTCCTCCTTTCTCTATTTCCCTTACTTTCTCTTTCTTAATGCAGATAGGCAGTCGAAGAGGATGATTTCATTGGTTTTATTGTTTACAGGTCATGTTAATTTTTAACCTGCTTGCCACTGTGACTTGTTTGGTGAGGTCTGGGTTTTGCAAACTTCTCTTAAGTCTCAGCTGTCACGCACTGAAGGGTGCTTTTGTGGTGGTGTTGTGTGGTAAGCAGTTAGACAAATGTCTTGGAGAAACTCTATGTTTCTAATGGAAACAAACGGTAGAAAAGACCAGTCTCTGTATTCTCTCAATTCAGCTGTCCTCACAGTTGGTACTGGATGCTTCTTTCCAGTGTATATCTTATTTTGTGCAGGTTCAAGTGTTCCTGATGATGAGACTTCCCTTATTTTATTTTCTTTCATGTTGAATGCATTATTACTGCAAATGAATTTTACTCTTTGTTTCAAGATGCATATCCCAAAGATCTTTATTTCCTGCTCCAAAAAGAAAAACCATGGCTTTGGGCAGTCAGCCTGTGTAAAGCACAGTTTTAACGGTTTTATTGTTCCCCACAGATTATGACCTCTCTGAAGTCTCTCTGAATTCCTGAATCTCCTCCTACTATTAACACTGTGACTGAAGTTGGGCTCTACAGTCTAAGGAGTCACCCAGGAATCCTGGTCATTGTGATATATTGCATTTATCTTGTCTCCTTCTTTGATGAGTGCCAAGCAGTAATTTTAAACCTTTCCTACCGTAACAGCAAGACAGGTTTTCATCTGGAGTTGAGTCCCTCCAAAATACATCCAAGCTCAAGTAATCAAAAGAATGAGGGAATGGAGTATTGAGGAGCAAATGTAGGGGCACGGGGGGTTTCAGAGTCTTCCTTCTCATTATACCGCCAAAAAGCACTATTGTAATGAGAGAAATTAATTCTTGACTTCTTTTCTACTTAAAACACCAGTTCAGAGGGTGGCTTTAAATGAATGTCAGCAGCAGCAGATTCAGGGTGAATTTAAAGCATTGGTTTGAGAAACTTGACCCCTGTGGCAGAAAAGTTGAGTTCCTAAACTGTGAAGTGTCCGAAATATGGACTCATATCTCTGTCTGATTTTATGAAATAAGACCAACATTCTTTACCATGTTTGTAAGATACTTTGGATCAAGGCTGCCATGAATATGCCAAGTATTAAATTAGACTTATTTAGGTAACCCTTCTCCTCCCTAACCTTCTTTTCTTCCTTCTAGTTTTGGGCATCTTGTAGCTACCAGTGACCCAGCTAGGATCTGCCATGTAATATTGCATGGCAAGCTCTGAGAAACACTGAGTGTAGACACTGTTTGGAAATAAGCCAAAATTGCCAAGCTCAGATGATTTATAAAAAGTTAGCTTTTTATGTACTTTTAAATTTTTTTTTCCTTTCAAAACAATCAGATCCTTTTGGAGCATGAGAAACAAAAACTGCAGCACTAGTTAATCCTATGAAAACTTCCCTTTGGCGATGCCTTCCTGAAGTAAAACACTGTCCCCCAAAACTGGTTTCCAGAAGGAAAATGTTCTCAGACGGCCATGCAGATAATATGAAAACATGTTTTTTGGAAACATTTGCAGGCAAAAAACCCTCAAAGGATCTCCTTGCTGCTCTGGTTGCTGGACAATTCTAGTGTGGAAGGAGGGCAAAATCCAGTTTTGCCCATGCCAATGCCAGTCCCAGTCCCAGTCACCCTCAGCCTACACCCACAGCAGAACCTTGGCCCATTTTTACAGTGGGTGTAACATGTCCCCAGCTGGCACAGCTGTGCCAAGGGCTGCAGTTTGCTCTTTGCCTTCTGTATGGATGGACACGTCAGGGAGAGTGAAGTGAGCCATGTGCACCCCGAGGGATGGATAGGGCATGAGGCTGAAGTGGAAGGGATAACAGAAAACTGCTTAGAAATCGAGAGAAGTTCTGTATGTTATGAACCTGATTTGTTAAATTACCCACAGATTTTATTTTGCATTCAAAAATGGACTCCTTCCTGACTAGAAAATTATCTATTTGAAGTCTAAATGACTTTGAGATTAAACTAAAAATTAGATTTCTGGATTTTAAAATTCCATTTTAATTGAATGTTGGAGCCCTTTGGAATTTACAGAAGCTGAAGCTCTCTGAAGCCAAATGGCAGACATATTATTTGAAATGTGATGACGAATTTGTCCTTAATTTTATCCAATTATATTAAGAGGTCTTTCTGTTACAAAGCATTAAAAAGCACTACTAAGGCCAGAGAGGTGCTAGTGAAATCTTTTTTCTGTCATGTGGAGCCCTGTACAGAATTGCGTGGGCTTAAATAAAATGTATCTTGATAGTTTACCTTAAAACTCTCTGTCCTTTTCCTCAGTTCAGCTGAATCCTATGAAATAGATACGCAGCTTGAAGAAGTTCTTCACACCCCCACAAATGCTAAAAATGGCCCTGATACAACATGTATTTATGTAACAAAATCATCTGCATTAATATCTTCCTTTCCTTTCTGCAAGAAGCACAGGAGGGACCCAGGCTGACACATTTTCACGCAGCCCCTTCCATTCTTCTCCTTGCATTTGGGGCAGCAGGGACAAGCCATGTTTTCCCTTAAAAAGCAGGCCATTGAATAAGCAGGAATATGACGTGACTATTAATAGGGTGTTTGGCCGCAAACTCACAGCCCAAGCTTTTGGGCTCTCTCCCTTTGAATATTTGGTACCCTGTTATGGATCAAAATTGCTTGGTAACAAGAGTTCTGGTTACTGTTGTTATCCTGATCTTCCACAATAAAGAGGGCATTAAGAACAAAACACTTCCTCTACTTTTACTGAAAAGCCAATAGACCGGCTGGCTGATGGGATCAAACGCGATGTATGGAGCTCTTAACCTCTTATTCACATCTGGAAGAACGAAGAGAACAATGTCCCCACTTGGCAGCTGTTTGCTGTCCCATTTGTCACCATCGCCTTCAGGTGGTCTTCTGCTCTCTAGATCACAGGCTTTCTCTTGGCCTCCCAGGGCTGGCTCCCCAGGCTGAGATGGAGGAACACTGTCAGGAAGGGGAAGAAGAGTGAATTATAGCTACTGCTGCTGCTGCTGCTGGCAATAGGGTTAGAGAAAGTCTTGGGTAACCCTGCTGAAAGCCTTGGGTAACCCTGCTATGTTTAGCATCACCAAAATACCTGGGAAAACCAACAGCCAACAAGCCTCCCCGTTTTTCATATGGAGACTTAGGTGCCAGCTGCGCTGTTCTCCTACGGATGCTGACAGCCAAAGGTGCCACAGCCATCCCTCGTGCCGCGGCTCACCCGGATGGCTCCCAGCTGTGAGCCGGCTCCTTGGCAGGCTGTATCACTCCCAAGGGGCTGTCCCAAAGAACGACCTCTTAAGCCTGTTAAACCAAGCCTCGCCGCCTCAGCCTGCTGCCTGTTGAGGAAATGAGTCCTGACCAGCAGCAGCGAGAATCAAACCAATATTCTCGGTAGCAGCTGTAAACTCGATAAGCTCCCCGTCCTCCTTTCTCTCCTCCCGCCCTGTCCCTCCCTTTGGTGTTGAAAAGAAGGCAGAGACATGCTGAGAGAAGCAGCGCAGCGCTCTGTTTGCAGGATAATATGCAGACCACATGTATGTATTAAAGGCTGTATGGAGTTATAATGAGCCAGGAGCATTTAAATGCAAGCCAAGGGGAATTTGCTATTCTGTGTGGGCAGATTTCAATTGTAAGGTTGGCAGCTCTGGTATCCTGTTCTCTAATGCCATGGGATGAGAAAAAATAGGCTTTTCTTTCAGAGCAGTTGATTATTGAATCCGCACCAGCTGTTCACCCTAATCCAAGCTTTCTGTGCTTGCTCCTTGTAATAGAGGCATCCCTCATCCCTCCATCCATCCATCCATCTCCCTGCTCTCGTTTTCGTGGCTCTTTTGTAATCTTTCAGAAAGGTGGTTAGCAGATATCAGCCATCTAAAGCGACATAAGCATCAGTACCAGGCAAGGGTTATAACTAATTAACGAGAGAAGAAAGGCACCCCCAGCCATATATTGAAACTCAAATTATATTTCATATCCACTGCAAGATGGGAAAAAAGCCATCATGAATCAGAAGGCAGAGAACCATTTTTTAACAGTGACACCTGACTCTGTGCCCAGCAAACCGTGTGGGATCAGAGCTGGAGCAAGTCCTAAGCCAGTACAGAGCGGCGGATCTCCCTCCCGCCCCACCGCAAGCCGAGAGACCTACACCCAGGCATGCAGCAGCAGTAAAGGAAATTTATCTTTTTTTTTTCCCCCTTTTTTTTTTTCTTTATTTTTTTTTCTTTTTTTTTCATAATAAAGGGGGAGGAAGGGGTGAGATAAGAAGTGAGTTCCTTCTGGGTGCTTCTCACTCAGCCTGCAATGTTATGTAAGGCTGGCACAGCTAATGCCTGCTTAGCTTTGCCATCAGCCCGGCTGTTTCATCCCTGCTACACAATTATTTCATCAGTCTCTCCTACTAGACATCATAGGCTATTGCGATTAGTCACATTTATTAGGATAGCAGCTAAAAAAAAAAAAAAAGAACAAGCACAGGGGCCGAGTTGCAGAAGGGACTGGGTGAACATGGCTCCAAGTTGTCCCTGCCCCAGAGACATTCAGATCTCCTGGAGGAGGAGGACAAAGGACGAGGGTGTGACACACAGGATCCAAAAGAGGGGTGTGAAAGCAGCAGGAGAAATGCTGTTTCCATGAAGAGCTTTGGCAGGGGAGGGTGAGTTTAAGTGGGAATGAGCCAACTGGGAATAAAAAGCAGCAGCAGAAAGGACATTGTACAGGAAAGCAGGGTGGAGAAAAAGGTAAACCAGCAAGTGACAAGCTGAAGAACAGAGGTTGATGGTGGGGAAAAAAGGAGAGTTTGCTCAAAGAGGCAGCCAGCACAGCAGATCCTCCCTGTCTGCGTGTCTCCTGCCTGTTTTGTCTGCTGCTGCACATTTTGGCCCTCTGTCCAATTCCCTCACAGTGTTTCTCTGCCTGAAAGATGCCTCCTTTCCTGCTCGCTGTGTCCTCCTGGGCTCGGAGGATTACCCCACGCTTTGTGAAAGGGCAGCCTGTCGCCTCCTCTCTGGAAATCTTTGTGGAGTTGCAAAGACTGAGTGTAATGCCAGAACCATGCAAAATGCTCAGCTGCATTAGCACTAAGGATTGTATGTTCAGGTTTGGAAAACACAGATCTGGGATGCTCTGAGACATGGTGGGGAAAGGACTGTATGACCTGAGAAGGAAATGACAGACAGGCATGTACAATTGCATTCCTGTATGTTTTAGGCACATAGAGGGACAAATGAGCCCTTGAAGTGACTACTTGAATTCCAGGAGCTAGAGATGTTAAATGGTGTGTGTGACAGCTAACAATTTAAATCAGTATATCTGGACAATTTACAAATAAATCTCCATAAGGAATTGGCTTGGCAACTCATTAGCTGACAGATGTTAGTATAAAAAGAGGGCTAAATGTGATTCTTGGATGAGTAGAGAGGGGAAAAATAACTTGCAGTAATGTGATTTTTCCTTTGCAAATGGCATTGGTGACACTTTTGTTGGACTACTGGTGCCATGGTTTGGGCTGGACTGGCTACCAAAATGAATGACAGATGCCCTCTTTTAACTTCTATGCTCAGAATGAGAGAGAGATAAAATAGGAAAGAGAGAGAAATAAGAAAGAGAGACTTATGAGTTGAAGAGAAAGTAAACAACTTTAATGAAATATTATTAATAAAATAATAGAAAGAAAAGATAATAATATTAATAAGAAAAGAATGAAATGCACACAATATATACAAAACCAATATGGAGCTCCCAAGATGATGATCATGTCACTGGCTGGCACTGGGAAAGTCTCAGACTGGACTCAGCAATGGCTGGGAGCTGGATTCCAGATCTAGATTTAGGAGCGCACGTATTGGGATCAATAGACAGAGTCCTCCCCAGACACCGGCCATTGAAGAAAGAGCCTGACCACTTTGATCCCTCAGCTTTTATACTGAGCGTGAAGCAGATGGGATGGAATACCCTGTTGGTCAGTTTGGGGGCACCATCCTCTCGGCTCCTCCCCGCAGCTGCGACCCCTCTACGCTCTTCTGCCTCCGGCCCTCCAAGGGGGCACACAGCAAAGTCGGCTGGCCTTGGCTGTTATGGGAATAAGTATAAGCAAGAGCCTCTCTGCATCCCATCCCTTAGCATTAACTATAAACATCAGACCTTAACTCTGCTAGAAGAGGACACTGAAAAACAGAGTCTTCTGAAAAACTCTCTTCCTTTCAGAGAGTTCAGTTGTTTAGAAGAGGCTTAACTGAAAAGTAAAATTACTGAACAGAAAGTTGGTTCTGTTTTACCTCAAACCAGGTCAACTGGGTAATGCTCAAGTGTCCACATTTTCAGCAGAATATTGACAAAAATATGAGGTTGCAGAAAAGAGTTCTGAAAGGACTGAGAAAATTAGAATGTAATTTCAGATAATACTTTCTAGTAAAAGACCAGAGTGCTTAACCTGTTACGTTTATGGAAAAGAAGACTGAGAAGTGGCTTGATTACAGTGTGAGTACCTTCATGGTGAGAAAATACCGGGTATTAAAGACCTCTTTAATTTAGTGGAGAAAAGCATAGTAAGAAACAATAGTTGCCAGCTGAAGCTGACCAGAGAAATTGAAATGAGAAATTAGGCATAATTTGTTTTTTAACAGTAGGAATGATTTCTGACTGAACAAATTTTAAGTGCCAAATTCTTCACCTTTGGATGTGTCGGAGGAGGACTAAGCTCCTTTCTGAAAGGTTCAGTTAAATACACATTTTTTGTGATTCACTGCAGATGATATTGGGTGAAAGTTGACAGTTTGTGATATAATTTGGCGGTCTTTTTTGCCTAGAACTCCATGAACAGCCTATGTATCCATAAGAGCTCAAAGCTGTTTACTCTACCCACTTTATCTGATCATTTCCTCCTTTACCAGCTTATAGGTAGAAAGCTGATGGATCTGTACACATTTGTATAGCAGTTAGCCCAAATCCTGGAGATCCTCCAATTCACATGCTAAATAGCTGTAATTAAAAGTTAAAACACTCACAGCCTCAGTTTCAATCAAGACTGACTTCCAAGGATATTTTTTTGGGCTGACAGGAGGAACAGGAAGATAGATATGAAGGTTATATGAGTTGGGTAAAAATTGGACAGAAGTGTTGATTTGACAAAGTGGAAAGTAGCTTGAATCTGGCACTCAGCAGGTACCTAAAACGGTTAAAATTGACAAACAGTTCTTTGCAAGTACTGTCAGAGGGTGGCTGATAGGGTGTTGGGAACTGTTTGGTGTAGAGTAGATGACGTCTGGACTCTTCTGGCTTAAACAAGTATTACAAGAAATCTGCAGTCATGACTGGATTCAGTAATTCAGTCGCTTCGAGTCATACGGTCCTAAAGCATCTGCCGCTGGGCTGTGTTGGTATGCACCAGCAGGAGCTCTCATCCTAATGCAGCAAACACGTTTGTTTGGACCAGTGTGTCTCCCATGGCTGTGGGCACTCTCTGAGTAGTCTAACAAGGGAGCTGATTGGTGTGAATCTTGGTGTCAACAACAAATAAGGGCAAATTTATCCCAAATTTAGAGCCAGTGAGTTTAACAGTCACAGTATTTTATAGGACTGCTGAAAATGAACTGCAGCTGCCAGGCTGTTTGTCGTAGCAACTTCTACCACCCCATGGTTCCGGTCAAAAAAAAAGGGAAGGAACATCCCATTCAAGCAAAAGCCTGGTACAAAGCCTGCCCAAACGTGAATCAACGTGGAGCCCTTTAAACACTGTGGCCCAGCCCCACTTGTGGCAAATTTACCCCATGATGAATCAGTGCTAAAATTGTCACATCTCAGAAGCCTGTCTTTCTGCGCACAGCCTGCTCCTTTCTCATGCTTTCAAATGCACAGCCGGGCCGTTTTGTACACAGCTGCCATGGTGTGATTGGCTTTGTGTTTATGCCTCAAGCTTTGCCTCTCTGTTTCTGCATCCGCAGCCTCGGTCTATTTTATGTCATCCTAGCTGGAACGCCTGCGAGACGAACGTCCCCTTCAGCCGCACCTGAGGGCATCGCGGCTGCAGTGACACCGTGCCTCATTTTTCTGATTGAGTCTGGGGGCTGCTGTGGGGCGAGGGGTTGTCCTCCTATTCGCCAGCCTGCCTATTCCCACCCAGCACCCCCCCAGGTGCAGCTGGGCTGTGGGTCTCGGGGTGCCGGTCTCCGGCAGCTCTGCCGCTGCGTCCTGTCCATCATCTGGGGAAGGTGCTGATGCAGCATGGCAGGGGACAGACAGCCTGACAGACACAGTGTGGCACCCGGCCCTGGCACCCCGCAGCTCCCGGCTCTCTTCACATGGGCATCACAGGTTCGGATCTGAGCCCGCAGCTGTGGTGCAGACCCTGTGTGGTAACATGGGTGTAAATCAGGAGCAGCGGTTTTGAAGTGGGTGATGCCGCATTGGTGTGGAGTGGTGGTATGGGGGAGAGTGGCTTTGGTTGCAGAGAGGGAGAGAGGGGAGAAAGGGAGGGAGCGCTAAGGTAACCACAGAAACATGGTATCCTTGGATATTAGCAATCATGACCTACTTCTGGGTATTCACTCACTTTTTTAGTGCTGTTGACAAAGGAGGAGTAAGATGGAGGGCATAAAGCTCTGGGGGGAAAAAAGGAGATCTTTCCATCATTTTCTAGGATCAGGATTATTCATGATAATATTCCACTAATGTAAATCTTTAACAGTTTTATTCCCTTGCACATCATACTGTTTTCATTCCTGCTTTGTATACTATAGAAAGTAATTTAATAATACATTACTGAAATATAATTGACAGAGCTGTATTGTTATGTCTGCGGTGTAGATTGGAGTGACTGACTGGGGTGTCATTGTGCATGTATGATCTAGCTGCTGCCAGTGGTGTTAATCTTGGTCTGCGTTTGATTTAGATTAGAGAGAAACCCTTCTTCACACGTGGTACCTGAGCCTGCAGGGCTCCTAGTGACCCTGCTGCAACTCAGGAGAGATCTTCACTAATATCAGTAATTACTGCTGTAAATGCAGGAAAAAACAGGCCCTGGGCTTTAGTGAGATACGGAGAATTTATACTAGTATGTAACTGAGAGCAACTGAGTCTGTCTATTTCATGCCAGATTAAATACCTCTTTCAGACCAAAAAACACATGACAAGGAAAATGACTGTGGAATTCACAGTCATTCCTAAACTATCAAAGGGGAGGGCTTTATTGATAAACAAAAGCAGATGGGAAGACAAGAACGCTGCCTGCTTTTGAGCAGTAAATGTGCATTGTAAAGAGTGGAAAACACGTAATTTAGGGCTTCAACTGAACACTATTAAAGCTTTCACTTCAGTGGACCATGGACCACTGTAGTTCAAAAATCTGGTGTGTTAATAAAGACATAAACTGAGGTCTAAATCCATAACTTTATCTTCTAGTTTTCTTTCACTTTTGACAATTCTGTAAAAAAAAATAAAAAATTACTAATGAATCAGGACTTGTCAAGGTGTTTTTAATATTTTTCTCAGCTGCAGTGCCTTCCTGCATACACAGTCTCAAGCATTTAGACTATGCTGGCAAAATGAAACAGAAAGAAAAGAATCTGAAAGTCAATGGTAGTTAAAGTGTAGCTTTCCATCATGTTAGCTAAAGATACTAACATAACTTTGCCTGAATTCTATTCCATTATTGAGTACTGGAATTGGTACTGCTGCCTTCTCTACAAATTGAAATCCGCAGGTGTTTTATGGCTGTATCTCCTGCAAACCTTGAATATCAACAGCAGGGTACTCACTAAAGACACGGCTTGAAGAAATCCTGGATAGCCCTTCACCTACAACAGACATGGCTCAAGCCATGTTGTTAATTCTTGGGAGAGTAAATGACGGGCTCACATTTAACTGTTTCCATTTTATGGGTGGGAAACTTGTACTAGATGTAGGCTAGGTAATCTACCTAATGCCACACAATGATTCATTTTTCAGAACTGAGTAAAAATTCATGAATTCCCAGTCTGACAGAGTGCAAGGCTGAACCCTTGACTTTACAGGCATTCACCCCCAAATTTTCACTATTTCTTTCATCTGTTCAAGAAGAATTCATAGTCAGCTGGCTTCTGCTGATGATTTAAGCATTGTCTCATGTAGACTTGCTTTGATCAGGCTTAGACTGTCTGGATTGAAATCCTGGCTCCACTGAGGTCAAGAAGAGTCTTACCATTGACACCAATTATGATTAATGAAACTAAATCTCTGCCAGTTGCTCTCACCAGGAGCCTTGTCTACTCTACATGCTAGAGCCTCACATATATAGCACCACCCCGTCAGCAAACATCATATGAACCTCTGGTGGAAACAATAGCAAATTTGGGGCATGCACTGCACTCCTCCTCCTGCCTCCCCTCATCCCACACCGTCAGCACGGACATCCTGGGGAGAGCGTTCAGCAGGCACAAAGAGGCAAACATGGAGCGGGGGGGAATGTGTCAGTGGGCTGTGGCTAATGCTGAGCTCAATGTGCAGTTTTGCAGTGTTGTCTAATGCCTATGTCCTCAGGGAAGCAGACTTTCTTATTTTGAAAAGGGCTTGTGCAGCAGGTTCATGAAAGATTTTTCAGAAAAAGCCTGTCTCAACAACCTATTAGTAACATAGCCTTATGACAGACTCAGAGATATTTCTAAAGCTGTTAGCTTAATTTATTGTGGTTGAACTGGGTGCTCTGAGGCTTTACTTTTGAGAAGAGATATTTTTTTGCTATTACACGCCAAATTTGGTGTTTTTCAATTAAAAATACATGACACAGATTGACTTTCTGTTCAGATTTTTAATACTCACACTGCACCATACTATACTCTCTCTGCAAGGGGGTCTTATTCAATTAATAGTATTTCCCACAAGTCTGTAAATTTCCTTCTTCATTTAAATAGTTACTTAGTCTTTCTTTACTCTAAAGCTGAACTTAAATGAAATGTAATTTACATAACAAGTCACTCAGAGCCTATTGTGTGTCAAATAAAAAAACCTGCCATATTTTATCCTTCCCAGCTGACAAGTAGAAAGAAATATGTTGAAAGGGACATACCTAGTTATTAAGAGGTTTTGACAGCATTTTTTTTTTTTTTTTTTTTTTAATTTTGTAAAGTGCCCTTGTCATAAACTAGGATTTTTAAACATAGAAAGTTCCCGAAATATTAGACTCCGCTATCTGGACTTTATTCTCCACAACAGGCAGAATAATGAGGCAAATGGCTTGTATGAAGAAGCTACAAGAAAGAGGCAAAACTAATAAGAGATCCATGACGGAGTAGAGACCCACTAAACTGGTTCTTGCATTCCAGATATGAGAAGTTCCATTGACTTTAAGTAAAACATTGTAATACTAGATCCTTTAATTCTTATTCATCTGCTTGAAGTTGAAGATGTGCTTTGCTGCTTGGGATTCACAGTGAACAGCACTTTGAGAGACTGTGCTGTAGGTAATTAGTAGAGTCTGAGCTTACAGTTGCCATCAAATATCTGAAGTTGTGAGGAACATTTGGGCAGCAGTAAAGCCTTATAACCTATGAAACGCAGAACTGAGGTCATGACCACCCGAGGATATTAAATATGCAAAGCAGTTTTCTAAGTCTAGCAGGTGGTTTTGGTGTACAGGTCACATTTCAGAGTGGTAATAATCTCCCTATGGCAGTTTTACCCACCTCCAGTATTATATTCTGTCCCGAGCCACAGCATGGCATGCTCTTCACTGATAAATAAGCTCCTGCTCTTCAACAGAGAAGTGACAGTTTCTCAGTGGACAGTGACACCAAAGTGCAGCAGTCAAGGTGACAGGAAAATATTTGTGGTGAAGAGAAACATCTAAATACAAGTTTTTCTTCGAAGAAGGTGGGGTCTGCTGGGGTTTGACCACACCTGTGAGCCCTCATGGGCTGGAAAGTCTGAAATCTTCCAGCGTCAAGGACTGACAAGTCTGTCCATGGTCTCCATCAGCAGTAGACATTTCTTCCTGGCGTCTTTATGAGAAAATTAGCCCTATATTTGCAGAGATTAGTGGGAACACTGGGTATCCCACTGGGGAAAATCTAAGAATAACATTAATAATGTAATCATCATTAATTCAAGCGTTGGTCAGAACCTTTCAGAAGCAGTAGAAGGAATATGATACATCCTGCAGCTAGTGTGGCAACTTCAAAGTGCATGGACAGTGTACGCACCGTGCCACTAAGTGATATAAATACTTCTCTTAGCGCTCCGTGCCAGGCTCCCTGTTGATACAAGCTGTTCACAAGAGATTCAGGCTAAACCTATCCATAGAAGGAACCCAAAAGGTTAGGTTTTTTTAGATGGAAAGTATATGAGCTCCCCGTTACTAATTATCCAGTACTTCTTTGAAGTGTCATTTCCTGTTGGAAGCTAATTTCTGTTGTGAGCTAGTCTCTGTACTTTAACCTGCATGTTTACCCACCAGGGACAGCCTACTTTGGGAATGGTGGGGTCCATCCTCACCAGAATGACACAATACTTAGTAGGATCCTTTTGTGCCATATCCCCATCTCTGCTATGTGAGAAGAGCATGCATGTTAGCAACTGAGCCCAGAACCGTATCTCACTACACTGAGAAGTGCGCACCATGAGGGGAGGCACACTGTGCCGGCACAATACCCCTCAGCAGGGAACCCCATCAGTCAAAAGGCCTTAGAGCCAACCAGAGACCCCAGGCAGGACCTAAAAAATAAAAAAGAGATTACAGAAGTGCCTGCAACAGGACCAAAGTCATAGTGGAGATCCTGAGTCAGAGGATCTGTCCACATAGGACTCCACACTGGTCTGGGAAGACACCCTCTTCCCTGTCAGCTCAGAGGGGCTTAGCAAAGTAGAGGGTATTTCTACCATTTATTGCAGTGCTCGCTAACAATGCTGCAGCAACGCATTACGCAGGCAAGGGTGAGTAAGAATATGCTGGCAGTGCCACCCAGCTAATAGAGATTTGGAGTGTCCGACATTGCATCCCTTTAATAGGATGTAGGTTGTGTTTTCCAGAAATGAAAACTGTCCTGAAGGACTGGCTGTGTAAAGCAAGCCAGTATGAGGTCACTGATCTTTGGGTATTGCCTCCTCTTGCTAAAAATCCCTTGTTTACAAATTACAAAACTTCTCTTTTTCTTCAGTATGTTCTTAGTAGGATGACAGGTACAGTACATCTGGCATTGGGCTACCCAATTATTTCTAAAATGGAAAGACAAAGGGTTAGTGTCCACAAAGTCCATTATTGTTCTGTGGGTCTCAGCACAGGGTGAATTTTGAATGGGAAAGGGGCATTACTATAGCAACACATAATGTAAGTATACAACCATAGCTTCCAGAAGCTCCTAGAAGTCTCATTTTCCTTTGGACATCTCTTCTTTTTTCTAAAACAGATTTTGTGGAAAGTTGGCTCTAAGGAATTTACCTCTGTTTTACCTGCTTTAATTACTGGTGAAGAAAAACAGCCACTGGAGGCATTTGCAGATTATTACATTTTTAAAATCTGGATTTTGCTTTAGGAGGCTATATGCTTTTCTGGAAAAGCTGCTCATTGTTTAGAGCAGTAACTTGGATGCTCAAAGTGCTCCTGGGCAGCTACAGAGTTGGGTGACCTTGGATATGTTACTTAACCACTATACATTAGTAAAAGACATCTTTCCCTTACAATGTTTTTGCTAGAATAAGAATATAAAAGATTTTTAACTACTCAATGTGGTAACAGTGGACAATACACATTTAAGATAGATGGTTTTGTATGGGTTTTAGATGACATATTTGGTGTGCTTAATCAGACAAGTACTGAAATAATCAGGGAGCTGATTAAAAGTGCTCTGTATAACCTTATAGAGTTGTCCTAACCATACTTGTTTTGGAGAGTATCTTGATAGGAAAGGACCTTCCAGTTCAGAATCAGAATCAGCTTTTTGTATGGCAGCCAGGTCTCCCAGGCTCCATTCCTTTTCTACATTTATGTCTTACTGTATTCCTGGTTCCTCCTGTGCCAGGATTTTCAAAAGTGACTACACATCTTGGATGCTTCCATTTCTAGAGAGCTCTGAGGTGCCCCCTCAATGCCCAGATACTCCTGTCACAGGCTGCAGGTACAGGACAGCAGGAGATGCAGACCCAGAAACAGGCTCAGAGTAGTTCCCTAGAGCTGCAGATGTGCAAGGCAGGAATTGAGTTCAAGCCACTCCACACTTCTGCGTGTTTCTCCTTGTATGCATCCATCTGTGAGAAGCTCTACTGAGCCTGGCAATACGTGTATATATATAGCTGGGGTGCTACAATATATAAAAGTTCACATTCTGCATTTTTTGCAATTCCATAACATGTTAGAGACAGAGAGACCAATAGCAGTCAGACCTATTTAACCTTGGTAAATGTTATCAGTTCATCTCTGGGTATTGAAGGGCTTTAAGCAGCAACTAACATGCCCATGTGAACACATGCCCACCAGCCTGATGAACTGTGTGATTTGACTTTTGAACAGCACAATGCGGACAGAAATAGACAGGCATAAATAACGAGGCCCCCTTTGGTTTTAGGAATAAGGATTTTCACCCTCCAGCAGAGCCAGCGTTAGCCAGCGCCCTGCTTCTGGGACTATCCCCAATCAAAGATCAGTTCCCTCAGGGGAAGCCACAGGAAAATGCATTGAATGCCTACGGAATAATCTGCCAGTAAGGGAGGTTTCTTCTACTCCTACTTAGCATTTAGCCTAGACTAAAAACATGGGAATGAATTGCCCTATAAAATGTTCTTAATCGTGTTTAATACAACCATGGATATTTTTGTCATTCATATCAGAATATAATTCATCTTCTCTGTCCTTTCAGGATGAAAAGTCAACCTCTGGCATTACAGTGAATGCCACTACCTGCCCTCCAGAAAATGTGTGGCATCGTACCGAGTTCAACCTCTCATTCTTGCCATGCCATATTCTTTTCTTTCCACTCAGAGAAACTAAAGCACAGAGCTGCTTGCTGCATGACTGCTTGCTGCAGGGGAGGACAACTACTTGTGACATGGGAGTGGGACCAGGAGCGGCCGAAGTTTAGAAGGGAACAGAAGCAGCGCTAACACCACAGGCGCAGACTCCTGATCCGTTCCCATCCCATGTGTAGGCGCTGGTACTGTTACCGGGGCAGAAGCGATCTGCAACACACTTTGCCCTGCCAGGCCACCTTTCTCAGACACATATCAGTCTCTAAAGGCTTTGGCCACCTCATCAGGTACTGGGAGAAGCAGGTATCACTGTCCCTTTACAATGTAAAGAAACCAACAGATGGAAGTCCAATGAGGCGGATAGTCTTAGATGAAGTCCCCCTTCTGGTGCTGTATTTTACTATGGTCTATTAGTTTTGTATTAAATTCTTGTTCTGTATGAAAAGTCTTTTCTGGAAATGAAGTAAATGAACAAAGCCCAAGACGGGCTCCCTTTGGCTACTGCTATTGCTGCTAATGCAGCAGCATCCTTGGACCATGCTTCCTACAAACCCTAGTCTGATGCACACGTAACCAGGACTAAACTGTCTGGTGATGTCCAGTGCACTATGCTGGCACCTAAAGAGATTAATAGTCTCTGGATAATGAATTAAGAGAAATATAGACAATGTGTATACTGATACATTTAATACAGAAATATAAGATAAAAGTACAAATATAAAGCTCTCCCCTTTTCATTCTTTTTTCCCTCTTTTCTACCAAGCTCTGTTGAGATTGGTCTTCTTTTAAATATTTTTAGAAATAATGAAATAACTGATGCATTGTAATCCCAGTAGAGGCCTCACCATTGTACCCTCAGGCATTGCTCTGCTATTTCAGGCTCTGAAAGAGTGCAGTTTAATAGAGTGAGAAGATCAGAAAGCTTTGTCTTTGTCCTAACTTGATGTCTGAGTCCTCTAGGATCTGCTCAAATGCCCTGGGATTTCTGCTTAGTTCTTTTAAGTATTATTCCAGTGCTGTAAGAGAAGACTCTTGAGCTGGGACCATGCTTCATCTCCAGAGGCAAAGAAGCTTTAGGGTAATCATTTCATTGCCTAGGGATTTGGGGGAAGTTTAAGGCATCATTGTGCCTGAGGATTTCAAGCTAAACCAGGGACCAGAAGAGCCACTGGCATACATTAGAGTAGTTTCTACAGCCCAAATCAGCCCACAGTCTCCAGAGTAGCACACGCTACAGAGCATTTTCTGCTCTCAGTGCTTTTCCTTTCATCCCTTCCCTCTTTGCTGGGCCTCATAAAGCATCAGTCTTGGAGGCACAGCAGGGATTGTTCTTGTCTCTTAGTTACTCAGCTCCAGTCCACACGTGCCTTTGGAAATGTGCACTGGGACCAGACCTAGGGCAGAATCTGCCACTGTTCAGCCGGATTTCCAATGGTTTTCAAATTGTGACTGATGCAAACTCACTAAAGAAAAATCTAGAGGGATCTCATGTAACATGAATAATTAGTTATGGTCATAACTGAACAACTGTTACCCAGTGCGAGTGGCTGTGCAACTGCTTCCATCTTTAGGTAATCAAACCAATGTTAGAAATAAAGAATATATAACAAATACGTGATTAATATAATAAAAAATTCTCAAGCATAGACATTCAGATTTTAAATAAATTTCCATAAATTCTGCTCATGCTTTTCCTCCCAACACCAATGAATATTCAAGAAAAAGGTTCATGGTGAAAAGCGTTCACAAAAATAGCTCATTTTAATTAAGTGATACAGAATATTCACAGAAGTGCGTTTCCTATTCATAACTGTCCAAATCACACCAGAAACCTTTCTTTAATAATTTTGCCCACTGCAGTAGGACATGGAGACCTTCCACCTGACCTCTGTGCCCCTCCAAAGCATTCCAGCTTTCTACATGCAGGAACAAGGTTCCTCTCTAACCATTTTATCTTTGAAATTCTGCTTGATGCTACTTCATACCCACAAGAACGTGAGTATTTTTAAAATATTGTCCTCTCCCTTCTTATTTGTCTGACATTTTTGCATCAAAGCCCCTTTGTTGAGCAAGATGATTTAAGCAGCTGAAGCAATTGCCCAAAGCAGTGGCCAAAGGGGAAACATGAGCGGGGATTTGATTTCTGTGAACAAGAATATGTCCTGTAAGCAGTGGAAAAACTTAAATTAATAGTTACCTATGGCAGAAAGCCAGGAACACGCAGAAGCTTTTTGTGTGAGAAAACTGAGAAAATGGCCTTTTTATTAAATCTTACTGTGACTGTGGATTTTGTGGACGTCCTTTGTAACCAAACAGGGATCTGTAAAACGCAGTTTCCATGGACAACATGAAAACAAAAGGCATGATAGTTCTTGTCCTGTCAAAATACACAGGTAGGTGTTAAAAAGCTCATATTTGGTTGCTATGTTTCTCAAAAAAAAAAAAAAAANAAAGAAGACAGAGAGGTTAAGCCAAGGCAGAGGTGGGGCTGGGGTGGGAGGCCATGGCTGTGGGGTCTCTGGAGGGGCAGTCTGCCCTGTGGGCTCAGGTACTGTTGGACAAGCTGGGCTGAAAAAGCAAATGGAGGAAGGAGAAAAAGCATTTCCCATCTACCTCAGAAAACCTGGGAAGCTGAGCCACACTTCTGCAAGCCGTGCGGCACAGCAGAGGCCGGGCACCCTTGTGGGAAGGCCGCAGAGCAGCCAGCCAAGTCTGCGCCTCACTGCCCTCCCTGTTGGCTCAAGGCAGAGGAGGCAGCCCTTCCTGAGGTGCTTTTGACACAGGTTTTAATAATTCATCTCATGTGAGTTTCCTGCTAATGTGAGGGGAAAGAGGAGCTGGGGCAGGCTGCGTTAGGGAGACTCATTGGTATGGAAATCACATATTCCCAGTCATCTATTTAAGTAACATGTCAGTGCAGGGGTGGGAGCGCAGTGACTCAGCACAGGCAGCGGCAGCAGAGGGGACCCGCCATGGCCTCTGTCCCCCACCATGGCTCCAGCTCAGCCGCCCCGCCGGGCTGCCTTCCCTCCTGCCTCCCTCCACCATCAGAGGCAGAGAGGCACCTCCGGGGAGCCACTGCTGGGTGGCCCGGCATTGCCCTTCTTCCCCCCGAGGCCGCGGAGGAGCCCATCCCAGGCAGCTGCAGTGCCCCGGGGAGGCTGTGGGGGACAGAGGGTGGGGGGAGAGCTTCCTTCCCCGGCAGAAATGGTGATTTCCAGTCGTGACCTGGAGCAAGGTTTGCGACAGGGTCACTTCAGCATTGCACAGGGCCCAGCCTGCTGGAACAGGCCGAGGAGATGGGCACGATGGTGGCTCATGCCGAGCCTAAGTGCCAGGGCTAGGGACGCATTTCTCCGTGGCAGTGCTGGTTGCATGAGGTGCTTTACTCATGGAAACTCCAACACGGGTTTGTGCAGCTGGGAAGCGGCAGGTTTCGGCATTTTGCCAAGTCCGGACCTGCAGCCAGCATGGCGCAGCAACACTGGCACGGTGCGAGGCCTGGGGAGCCACAGCAGCCGATAGATAGCTTCCCCGTCTCTCCTGGGGGGAAAACAGAGCTGGGACACGTCCAGACATGAGGCTGCAGGGTCTCAGGCAGCAGCTCGTCGGCAGGGTGTGTGCAATTTGTAACCCCTGTGGATTCAACATTCCTGGAAATGTAGTAATTTGAGGTGCAGAGCCTCCTTTTCTGCTGTCCTGCACCTTGAAAGACAAAATGAAGCAGGCACATATACCCAATACCTGCTTAAGGTAAAAGCGGGAAAACATTTGATTATTAATAATAAATTATTTTATATATGATCAGGTAGGTCTGGGTCAGTCGTAAGGAAAATGGTACCAAACTTGTACCAGATCAATGGATAGCCACTTAAAATTGTTTTAGATTGTTATTTTTCTCCTTCTACAAAACCATCTCCCAGAGATAACTTACAAAGTCGGAGCAGAAGGCAAGGAATGATTGTGTCTGAATGGTTTAGTTATGATACGGGCCTACTTGGAGGGGCTGGAGATAGTCTAAGTTAAAAGGGATTTTAATGTTGGTAATGCGCATGTTTACACTCTGCCTTAAAAATCCTTTGAGGTAGGCAAGTTCTCTATATCTAGATGTTGAAACATGAAAAGATTAACATTGTGTCTCATGTATATAAAAAAATGCAGATTTGCGGTATGAATTACTTTATTTTTTGCCTGAAGAGAAATAACAAGTGAGCAAGAACAATTTTCAGAAGAGAGTTCATGTTTTGCAAAGTGTCATGTGAATCTAGTCTCAAAAATGGCACTGGCTGTAGGCCATCAGTTCAGAGGCATAACCCAACTAAACACAGAAAACAAACTAAACCAAACTCAAAACTTTCCAGGCCAGCAAGAAAAGGATTTCACCAAAACGGAGGAAGTTATGTTTGAAAAATTCTTCAGAAGGGCTGCTCAGCAGGGAGCCACTCAAGGACTTCTCGCTGTAGGGTAAGTGGAAAAGCCCTAAGGGTTTATCTGCAATAACAGTCTTGAGAGTAACCTGCCATTGCTTCCCAGAAGGATACATTGAATGTAGTAATTAACCCATCTATACCCAGCATTTCTCTCGTAATAGAGGAAAGGGATGGAGAACAGCCTGAGTGTTTGCTTTTTTCATTGTTGACAACATACCCTTGCAATGGGTACATCTAGAGACAGTACAAGATAGCGCTAACTGCAGAGCAGTTGGAATGAGGGGGAAAAAAATCTCTTGATGGAAAGCTGGGAACATTTTTAGACAATTGGTATTTTTGAATGGAGCTAGGAGGACAGTTTTCCTGCCTTTTCACCTATTAATAAATCACTAGAAATAGATTCAAGTGCTGGTGGGAAAGCGCAGTATATTTTTCTGCCTCTCAGCAGGATAACCTGGCTGTATGGAGGAATATCACTAGCCTGTATTTGGTTTGAGGCAGAGTCTCAATGGGTTGCTCAGAAAACAAGTTCAGACTGTGTAAACCAAAGTGAGTTCATATTTTTGCCTCAAAGACCAAATTCAAACATTAAGAATTCAGTTGCCAATACATAAACATCCAGACAGAAAAACTCCAAAAGTTGCTGCCATCGATTGTTCCTGCCCAGGTCCATGGAGGGGCTTCACTTTCTTAGGATGGGCTCAGCTCTTTCTGGAAATCAGACATTGTTGATGCACCACTGATTTTCTTAGTGCTCCTCCAAACCCTGGCTCAAGTTCTCCCTATCTGAAGTACCCTAGGAGCCAGTATTTGTCGAGAATCAGATGAGGATGAAGCCTCATTTTTCGACTTCAATACAGTGCCGTAGGAAGCGCTGACAGTTACTGATTCAGCTCACCCAAGTGTCTCCGCAGAGGAGTTGCCACACTCTTGACAACACATCAGTATGGTGTTATGCTCCTTGAGGAGCTGAATGCATGCTAGATGGAAAATGCTTTTCATTTTTCTGCTTGCATCTATGCAACTTTCATGGGGATTTTTCTTAAGCTCACTGCTGTTCTTGGTCACGCTCTGTGTCAGCAAAAGGAAAAAAAGGTTTGTCCTTGTTGCTGCTGAATACAGATGTCCTTCCCTTGGCCTAAGTCCTGGTTATCTGGGCTGTGTAGCAGAGGAGAGGAAGGAGGAGAGAAGGGGAGCAAAACTTCAGTATTACCAGCTTTGCTTGCTTGTGCCCTTTATGCAGGAAATACTGGAGCCAATGCAGCAGGCCACTGCGCCAGTCCAGCTGTGACCAGGGGTTGCCACATGAGCCATGGGTGTTGGAACACTGTCATACCACAGTGATGGCTCTCCTGTGACCAGTGGTAGCTTTAAGTCATCTTTAGTCAATTCTACAAACAGCTTCTTAATTTATACAAAAACAAGTGTGTTGTTTCCTTTTGTGAGACCTACTGGAGGGACCTGCTTGCACGATTTCCCTTTGCAGCAAATCTCTATTGCAACAATTCCCCCCTTCCCCCCATGGTAAATATTCTTTCCCCAGTGGCATCTGAAAGGATACTGTGGATTGACAGCTTTATGCCTTACAGTGAAACCTGTTTAAGGGTCTGTGCTCTTGCACTCAAGCAACAAAACGTCCTTGGGAGTCATCACTGATAGACAACTAAATGCGGTTTCCTACAAAGAGCATAAGGCAGAAAGCCTGACATCGGTATACAAAGAGACGCATCTGAACAGCAGGGCAACTTGTCCTCTGTATGGCACCAAAAGAACCCAGTTTGGGATCTCTAGTTTTGGGGAAGAATCAGGAAAGAAGTAGGCATGGTAAATGTGCTTGATGAAAAGATTCCCAGTGATAAACTGGATGCATCATGCAACCACAGGCTACTAACCTGAATGCAACCTGGATGGAATTGCATCAGCTGTGTTAGTCAGGAGACAAGATTAAAAATCTCTGCTAATCTCATTGGCCTTTATGAATTTTACAATTGCTGATAAGTGTGGTTCCTGTGATGAGCTTTGTGTAAGTTATGACAGGCAAATGAGTGCCTAACTCCATGCCAGAGTTGTTCCCCTGCCTGAGAAGCAGCCAGCAGCTGTTACCAGGGAGTACCCGGCCTTTAAATGTTTTGACTGTTTTGTTCTCTCATTAAAATAATTGAAAGATGATGGACTGGGGTAGAAATCAGGAAATAAGCATTATTCTCTGAAGAAGCTGCCATTAAGATTTGGTTGACAGTTAACTGTATTGAACTTTTGTCTAATGCCAAGAGTTTGGATCTAGCATTTCAATGTTTTATCAGTTTTAAAAAGAACATGCAACTAATCCTTAGGTTAAGGAAAAAAATCTCTGTATATGTAGATTTGGCATTTACAGCACAGGTACCTTGACGAAATACAGTTGTCAGCAGTCTTTGGTTAGGTTTCATTGTCTTGAGAAAGAAACTGGAAATCAAATTTGTTGCCAAAGGCTAGTTTATAAGAAGTCTGTTTTCAGAAATGGCTAAAGCATCAAAGTTTGTTTTCAGAAATGGCTAATGCATCTTTGCTCAGAAAACCACTTTCTAATTCCTGAGCCTTCTGCTATATTTAGACATCTAAGAGGGTGACTTTTTCAGATCTACCAGGAAAAGTCATCCATGAAGTTGCTGGGAATTCAGTGTTGGTGAATTTGTCTTTTTTACGACAAAGATTTAGTTTTCATAATCACGGAGGAAAAAAAATGGAAAAAGGAAAGCTAAAAGTTGAAGGCTCATAACCCAGAAAATAACAAAAATATTAATTTTATTTTCCAAATTTGATGATTTCAAGGTAAACTGTGTGATCTGTAGACAGCTAGTTCATGATTAATTCCTCTCTCCCCCCAGCAAATTCAAGATCAAGTATAACATTGTCTATTGCAACTGTAGCCAGTGTGACATGGTTGACATTGAATTTAAATATTGTGAATTCCCCCCATGATTTGTCATCCATATAAAGTGGAAAAGACACTGGTAACATCTCCAGTGAGAAGAAGGGTTGCATTGTGAAGCCCCTGAATTCATACATTAGAGAATTCACACAGGAAAAAACAACCACAAATTTCCTGCAATTGGAGCCATCTTTGCTCAGTTTGTGCCTATTAGGCATGAGAAACACCAACCATGAGGCACAAATCCCTAGGAAATCATGCTTTCTTAGGTTTAGTGTTACAGAACTACTGTTAGTTTTGAGCAGTAAAACAAAGATCACAGTTGTGTTCTTCTCCTCACAAAAGAGTTGTTCCAGATAATGTTTGCAAAGTTGTGTTTAAGGACAGAGTAGTTGCTGGTGTAAATAGAGCAGGACGTGGGCAAGAACACCAGGGAAGGCGAGAGCCGGGGCTGCAGGGGGGTCAGGAGCATGCTGCAGGAAATGAGATGGGAGAGCGTGGAGAAGGAGAGGCAAGAAAATGAGGTAATTACTTTGATGAAATAAGGAATAAATATAGTTGCCTGAGACAAGAAAAAAAAATATTCTACAAAGTGACAGAGTTAATGAAATCCTTTAGATGTATGTTTTGCAGTTGAATTCCCTGGTACCAAATTTTCCAGCGCAACCTCTTAGCATTTTTTCCCAGACATTGAGAATCCACAGTGTGTCTTTCCAGGGTGGGTTCTCTGTGTCTGAACAAGGGCTGAGCTTCAGTTTCAACACTCCTCAGTGGAAGAACTAACAAGGTCTAAGAGGGGATTGACAGGAACAGGTAGTGCTGGTTTAGTGCTGGTTTTAGCGCTGGTTTGAGCAGGTAATTTATGTTTAGCCACTGGATGGCTTGGACATTTTTCTGTAGACCACACCTCGTATTACGAAGGCTTTCTCTGCAGTGGTGCCTGAGGTAGCTGGGAGAATACATTTTCTCACTTCCCTGCTCATTTTGCCCACTAACACCAGACCATTTATCCAAGGACAAAATATCCAAATTTTAAAAAATGTATTTATTCCTAGTCACACTGAGTTTCAGTCTTATGCTGTTACATTAATCATCAGACTCTCAAGGACACAGAAGTGGGTTGATATCATAGAGAGTGGATGAGCTTTTATTTACCCAGGTTTTAGACTTATGCACATGCCTTAAAGTAAGTATAACATCAGGTTTTAAATTTCTATTACTGTGGTCAGATGTTACTCAGAAGTAAGAAGAGGAAGTAAAAAATAACATTAAGTGAACCTACATACTGTTTAAAATGCATTACTCTTAGCTGCCAGAGTTGCAGCAAGGAAACAAATTATTTCAGAGGAAGTCCAGGCTTGCTCAGCCTCTGGGCATAGCATGGGGTCAAAAGCTTCCCAACACCTTGGGGTTTTAGGTTTGGCTGGTTTTTTTTGAGGCAAACTGTTCCCCACATCACAAAGCCCATCGAGCCGGGTCAGGGTGAAGGCAGGTGCAGGTAGAAGGCAGCAAGGCAGCTGCTTGGGACCCCTTCATCCAGCCCCTCTATCCCCACCAGCCTTTGAGGGCAGCTGCTACGCGTTCCACCAGCCCCACACTAGAGCATCGGCCTGCGGACCTCCCGCAGAAGTCATGGCGGTGGCTGACGCAGTAGGGCAGCTGCGGGGGGCCGAGGGACGATGGCTGACCCTGGGGTGGCACATGGCAGGCACTGCTCTTGGCCTCAGGTCGCCGTGGCCTGGCAGCATCGCACAGAGGCTCAGCACGCAATGCCATGTAGGAAATGCTGCTTCCCACCCAGCGTTGCCTTGGTGACAGGGAAACAGGCCCCGTTTCGGGCTCTTTTCTTGGCAGCGGCGTCTGAAGGGAGCGGCCAATGTGTGGGTGCATAAGTCAGCCCTGCTCCACACACTCTCACTATAACTGTGTATATACAAGTACATATATATATATAAAAATAGACACGTTTTTTGCTAGAAAGCCCTTGCAGAACCTGTTTGAGGAAGTAACACGAACAATTGATATGAACCAGAGAATCAAGAAGGCAGCTTCAGTTGGGGAAATCCTAATTTTGGAAAAAACCACCAGTCCAAAGTTCACTGTTCAATCTGAGGTGGCATTTGGTTCTTTCCACTGCCACCGGCTGCGCAACAGGCGTGGGAGAAGCTGGGTGCTCAATGCCTCAGTGCTGGGTGGGGAGACAGCCCTGAGCCAAAGGAGCCCCATGGAGCTCCCAGCAGTTCCTTAGCCATGTGTGGGAAAGTGCCTTCTGCAGAGAGGGGGGCTCTTTAGGTGAAATGCAGAACATCTTGGTGTGCCAGTGATCTCCACCCCTGTGGTTTGCCTCACAACATTCATATGACTGGGGAGCTTTCAGTTGCCAAAAGGAGATGCAGCTCACCACACTGAGGACAAAGCACTAAGTGACCTGCTCCAACAATTTAGCTACGGGCAACTGCATATAAACTTGTTGTGTTTGCAGCATATGCATCCCTTTTACTTGCTTTTGCAGAATTAATATAGTGAGGTCTTGTAGTTTTCTTGTTAATTCTTTTCCTGAAAGATCAGGAACCAGCAACCACATACACGAGTGACCCTGAAATAACAAAGCGAGTTGTGCTTCGACAATGAGGCAACTCTGGAATAACATCTGGTCTGCAGTGTAGTGATATCTTCTCTTTTGTAATGCTGTGCTAAGGTTCAGCTTTGCTTTAGACTGGATTACTCCAAGGACTTTTCTGATTCAGAATACTGTGAATTGTGAATTCCAAGATAGTTTATTTCTCCTTTCTTCAGGTGATAAATTGGAGATGTGATTAATTTTTCATTTCTTTTAGCATAAATGAAGAGCATCCCATTGAAACTGCCAGATTTTTACTGTTATAAAACTCCCCAGATGTTTTGGCCCCCAAATCAGTACCAACCCTTGAAATTTCTGTTGGATAACATTCACCCTAGCTAAAGCTTTTGACAGAGGTCATGATGTTTTCTTTGTTTAATATGGCTTAGTAGACCAGTTCCAAGTAACTTACTGTAGGATTATGGACTTGTAGATTTGAGAACCACTAAAATAAGACCATAAAGTAGGAAAGAAGATCATTGGTCCTATGATAACAGTAATGAATGCCGATAAACAAGATGCATTTAAGCTTATGAAAAAAGAAATTGTATACATTGTGAAATAAAAGCTTTTTTTTTTTTCTTCCTGATGTTTGTCTTCTTAACAACGTAATATTCTTACAACATACCTCTGAGATACATTCTCAGAAGTGTAGGTTTCTGTTTGGTAGAAGTCTACAGCTGTTTCAGTTTCTAGAGGAAGAAATCAGAAATGCGAAAGGGAAGCACTCAACTGGAATTTGGCCAGAATTGTAGCAAAGTCAGGTGGCAGAATAAGAGAAAAATTTAGCAAATTAAGACAAAAATGGGAAATTTAAGGAAAATGAAGCTTCTTTGGCCTAACTCACTGTATTATGCTTCTCAGATGTTGCTGGTGTCTCTGAAGTGTAGGAGATATGTGTTCAAAGAATCCCCTTTATAGCAAAGTGAATTTGGGGCAGTGGGACCCTACTGTTCTGGCCTTATATTTGAACATCCTTGGTCTCACTGTATCATGGATGCTTTCTTAGTGTTACCGTCAGAGTCACTTCTGTGGGAGTGCGTGAAATACCATGCAAATATGTCAGTTCATATTTAGACTACTACTAAAATTCATTTTGCATGCTCTTGTGATCATCTATACTAGTCATTGGTTATTTCTTTCAACTATCTGAGCAGCACTTGTCACTTCACTGGCTGATCTGTTTCCTGTGTAGGATAAGGTGAAGATTTGGCTTCTATAGAAGAATTGCTAAGGAACAGGACAGTGCGTGTCCTTTTTCATCTTCTCTTCTCACTTCTCCATGGGAGTAGTGCTACCTCCAAAGTGGTATTTGGGTGATAAGCTTGAGCAGCGAACTCCAGGCCTGAAACATAGTACTCTCTTTTTAGCAATGCATCACCTAAAATGCATGAACTGTTTGACAGGTATTTCTGTGATTCCAGGTTCACTGTGCCGTATACTCATCTCGCTAAGGATGGATGCCATGGATGTGTGTGCACAGTGAGCTTTTACTTGCCTGGGAGACACAGTAAGGAAGCCCTTGGGGCTCCTTACAGGAGAGACAGAGATGGGGACCGAGTGAGAGCTGAGGTCCTGGCAGGGCTGAGTTGGGATCTGAGGGATCTGCAGAGCTGGGAGTTGATAACCTCCTAAATTACTGAACTGACAAGTAGTTAAGGCTGTGAGGGGTCTGGACAAAAAACTCCAAAGACAGATCCTGGCCAAAATATAGCCACATAAAACCAACATAACCGCAGTGATTTCAAAGGCAATCATTACTTGAGTCTGAATCACGACTTTCGAAATTTTTAGATACTGACTATTATTTACCTGGGGCAAAATACACTTCTCTATCATTGTGCTAAGCTCCCATTACAGAACTCAGCCAAATTTAGCATTATACTTTGCTCCTTTTTTCTCTGGAGTTTGCTCTCACCTTATGGACAGAGTGATCTAAATTTACTGGAGCTTTATCACCTGCTTCAGAAAGAAACACCTCCTTTTTCTCAGTGAATCTGCAAGTTAAGTAGCAGTGAACTCCAAACAGCCAGGCCAAGCTGAGTACACTTGAGGCTCATATAATCAATATGTTAGTGTATCTAATAATTAAAAAATATAGTTATGTCAGTTACTGTTCCCTGCAGAGTTTTAACCTTAGTTTAATGCTGTGAAGCACATAAACTAAACTCCTTCATGGACTCACTTTGCCTTTTTCTCTTCTGGGTTTCCAATTTTGCTTCGATACAGTTTTTTAATTGTAAAATATTTGCCATAGGGAGGGTGGAAATGTTTTAATTGTTCAGACTTTTATTAAGAATCTTTAAGTTGCAAACCAAATGCACATTTCCTTGCTTGAAAACCTGTTCGTTGCCACCCGGACTGTTTGTAGCATTGTAAGGGCAGCTCACTATATCCGAAAAAGCCTTGTTGTCTCGGCAAACTGCCCTGGTCCTGGACGTGCAAATGTGATGGACCAGGATAGGATCACGGCATACAAGGCATGAGGGGCCTGGGCTGTATCAAACACCTTAGGTTTTCCCCAGCTTCCCTGTAGATGAACAATAATCAAATCTGATTTTGTGGCTTTTGAACATCTGAAGTACTGTCAGTTTGAATGATGACTGTACAGTAACTATGAGAGAGAATGAGAACAAGGAGGTGGAACTGAGCAGTCTAGTTTTGTGTTTTAGACATCACAGAAAAACACAACCAAGTAAGCAAGTAAGCAGTATATACAGCTAAGCTTGTTAAGGCAACTATAAAACATACCAAAACCCATGTTCTGTGGAATTTATGATCTAAAAGCATTGAAAATAAATTGGGTGTTTAAATCTGGTGATGTGATCTGGGGTATTTAAGGGATGACAACTTCTCTGTATGAAGAAATACATATATTCCATTTTAATAGCCCAGTATCTTGTGATTTGAGAGGCAAAAATATTTCGGTAATTTTATATCCACAATATCCTGTTAAACTAAAAGTCAACCTCATTCACTATTTTTCTTGTTGCTATTCAAATTGCTATTCAAACCTCCCTCCCACACGCGCACACCTCAGTCACTCATCTAGTTCAGTACCTGAACAGCCTAGTTTGTCAGGGTGAGCCAACTCTGGCACACTCATCACCATTTATCAACTATTGAACTGTCACACCGAAAGTTGACTAACATTTTGTGATGCTCTGTCGTTTTCGATAATGGTAAAGAGATTTCTATGACAGGTTGTCATTTCTGTTTTCTCACATGTAATTAGTCTCCCATCCCATTAAACACAACATATGATGTTTGTTTTTTAGAAATATTCAAGTTGGTATTTCATTTGGGCCACAAGTGGAAGCAAAATGACCGGCTTTCTTGGAATAATTTATTTCAAAACAGTGAACTGTTCCAAAGAGACCATCACATTGCTGCATAATAAAGCATATCTGAAAGGCAGTGACAAATGCCAATTAAAAGCTGCCTCTTAACAGGATAAGACCCTGATGAAGGATCCCTCAGTTACAAGGCAGCATGGTGATCTCCTTGGATCACACATGGATTCTCTACAACTGCACTTTCTAGTCCTGTAAAAAGTCAGTAAATGATTTTTACTCTTTTACTGGAGTTTTTACTATGTTTTCAGTGTATGTTTAACTTCACAGA
Organism: Chionis minor; assembly: GCA_013398295.1. NCBI lineage: Eukaryota > Metazoa > Chordata > Aves > Charadriiformes > Chionidae > Chionis > Chionis minor. Next base: position 757,095 of record VZSF01001143.1, read on the forward strand.
GCAACACAAAGCTTTAGACGTTAACTCTGAACCTGAAGGATCTAAGCTAGTTGCTAATGCCCTAAATGATTACAAAAGATTCCTCATTGACAGAAGGGTTCTCTACTCAGTTTCAGAAGATGAAGCTTACCTGAACTGGGACTATTATGGCTTGCCTCTGCTCACAGTCATGCAAGTTAGCTCTCCTCTCATTCACACAGTTTGTCTATGGTAGGGAAAGCGGATATGCATAAGCAACCATTATAGACACAAAGTATTTACTGGAGATTTGGCTCAGATTATGTTTTGTCTTGTCTCTGTCTCATGTTCCTCTTCATTGCCTTTCTCCTTTTCCATGCCTTTCTCTTTGAAGAACTGTCCTGGATAAAAATTCACTCTTGGCATCCGTATTCTGCAGGGCAGTGTGGGATCTTGTCACCTCCTTCCCATCTTCCCCTTCTACTCTGACAGCAGCTGCCTCCCGTATGGACAGATATGGTATCTGCAACTCCCATTTTTAGTGGCATTGTTGAATATAAACTCTTTTGCATGGTAAAGAAGCTGCAGAGGCAAGGAAGAGAGAGGGGGCATGGACTCATCTTCTGCAGGCACAGGGAATACTCTTGCAACAGGAGATTATTCATGTTTGAGCAGCACCTTCAAATCCAGTAGACTGCTGACTTAGCCTCCTTGTAGAAAGGAATAATGAACCTTTTCTGGCTATTAATTATTCACCACTGCAGAATGATTTAAAACACACGCGAATTCTTTTAGCAAGCAGTCCCTAGTAAATATGTATTCTGTGCAATCCTGGGTTGGTTGTGTTGATGGCAATATCTGTATAGATTTCTTGGGGGCTAGAATCTAATACGGACTACTCAATTTAGTCAAGATGACCCAGGCATCAGCATCTCCAATAAGTGAACTATCATATTTCTGTAGGGCTAGTTGTAAGTGCACCTTAACTCCTCTACCTAAGTACTCATAAGGTTCCCATCACTACTGCATGCAAATATGATCTACATCTTACATAAAATCAACTTTGTGGAGCTATTCCTGATTGACAGTGGCATCAGTTAAGTCAGAACTCAATCTTTAAAAAAAATCTCTGCAGAGTGCTTTGAGCACTATTCAGTGTTGTAAGAGAGCCACAAACAAAAGCATTTCTTACTGGAAGTTGAACAGATTTACTGAACTGTTGCAATGTAAACACCTTACAACTGGGACATGTTTCTTCAGACTCACTCCAGTCCTGGGTGCAGAACAAGGTGAGGTGAGTAACATGAATGGAAGGTTTTATTTAATCTTCTGACTTGCTGCAACAGAGAGAATTACTAGAGAGTGCGTTGAGTGACAGTTCTCGTAAAAGGATTGTCTTGAGAACATTTGAACACTGATAAAACGGTGACTAACATTTCAGAGCTGTTACAACACTGCACCTGCAGAAAGACCACTCCTTGGGAATTGATCCAACAGAGAAAGTGTAAGCTATGCGAACCCAAGAGGAAAAACACCTGCAGAATGAAGAAAGAACTAGTGAGAAATCCTAAATATTTACACATGTGCAGTAGACCCCTCTCCCTAGTGTCACAACCCATGTTTCCTCCACAGGCCAGTCAGGATTTGCAAGGGCTGGGTGTCCCTCGTTGCCCTCTGACACTGCTCTACGGCTGCCCTGGTGGGTGAATCTGTGTAAGAAGAAATGAAAGAGGTGGAGGCTGCACAAGATGAGTTCAAATCTCCCCCTGTTGAAGCAAACGTCTCCCTCCCCAGGCCCTCAGCCCTCAGTGAGACAGCCTGCTTCTCCTAATTCACCAGCTGTCCTCTTCATGGCTACTGGTGCTGCCAGTTCGCTCACTCGGCACCCCCGCTGCCACTCATGCAGTGGAGGAATATAATCAGTCCTGCAGTGTGTGTAAGCTTTTAACCTCCAGTTTGCACAATTGTAAATGAAAATCCAAGAGGAAAGGCAGAGGGGAACTTGAGAACAGTACTGGGGGGAAAACAAAAAGAGCAATGTTTAAATCCTCAGCAGTAATGCTTTTGAGTTTGCCTTACATGAATGTTGCATATGGTGTTTGTAGGGTCTGGTGCTGCAGGTGCCTGCTATCTTCGGGATGCAATATTTAAAATGGTGCACACACACACACACGGATCTGTCTGCTTGTACTTGCTGAGGTTCTGGATTTGCATATTCACAGCTACAAAATCAATAGGTCTGGTGTCCCGGGCAATTTGAAGAGTGGTTTTATTTTGTTTTCCTGCCTACCCTCCTGAGAAGTTTTAGATGGAAGAAAGCTTTTTTCTTTTTTTTTTTTTTAAATTTCCTAACCTAAGTGTGATAGTAATTCTCTGTGCATTTCACTGTAGGTAGGGATGTTCCAGAACAGATGGTCTTCAAACCTTAAATACATCCATTACTGTGTAATTCACCTCCCATTTATCTGTGGGTAGGGAGGTTCCTTTCAACCTGCTTTGGACTTTTACCAGGGCACTGGAAACTAAAATTTATACAAGATTTTAGTTCTCAAGTTAGTGTGGTTTTGGGGTTTTTTGGGGGTTTTGGTTTTTGGTTTTGGTTTGGTTTGGTTTGCTTTGGTTTTTATGATTTTCTCTTAGTTCACGTGATGATTTTATTTATAAGAATGACAAGGAAATTTCCAAGCCATCAGATTTTGAACTACTGAGTAAAAAAACCCAAACAACAGTATTACAGTAGCCTAAAACCTTCTAGCTAACTGCAGATCAGTGTATTCCTCAATAGAACAAAGCAGTTTCAACAGCAGCTGAAGCTATTGAAACTGATCTGTGTTAGTGAGACCTCAAGCCGTGGACAATGTCAACTCTGTCAGTCATTTCTGCTATGAAAACATCAGTCAGTCCACAAGCACAGACACCTGAGCATGCTTCAGCCGACAAGTTGTCGGTGCACTACTTCCAGATGATGTCTTTACTTCTTGCTTCCTGAGCTTCCAGTTGGCCTTGACTGCACAATCCTACTAGTTACAAGTTTCTCAAATTCACTGGAAATGGACTGTCCCTATTCTACATCATTTCTTTTGAAGGTACCTGGTACATAGAAGTCTATCTTCTCCAATAAGCTGAAATGAGTTCTGTTATCCTAAAATATCTGCTGATTGGGATAATGGCTAGGAAACAGCAGCAGGCAACTCATCTGAAAGGTAGCAACTGACAGAAAGAGGACTGTGATCTTTATCAGAGCAGAACAGGGCAGAAAGATACTGGTGAGTTTCCCCTGTTCCTCCCCGCGCACGCTTCGACTCAGCCCTGCAGTGAACCACCTCTGGGCTTGAGCAGTAACCCAAGCACAGTCAGACCTTGACATAATTAACATACCTGCCTCGCGGTACTTCCAGGTTATCCCTTTGGAGGCTGTTGCTTTGCCACCACAGAAATTCAGAGACCGCACAGCCTGTTGAGTCACTTAACAGGGTTCCTCTTGCATGAGAGCTGGTTTCCCCTTGTTAAGTCTCTGCAGCTACCTGAGTACCAACAGACCTGCCTTTGGCTGCTGTAGTATCTTTTGGGGGCTTTGCAGAATGGGTTATAAAAAAATACATTTCTGGCCACGTTTCAAGCAATAAACCACTTTCTTTATGAGATTAGTGATGGGTCATTCTTAGCAACAGTTATTTGACGATGTTACAACATGTGGATAAATGCAGTGCATGCTACCTTTACCTGTAACCAAAGTATGGGTGCTGAAAAGAAGAATTTAGAAAAAATCTGATAGTAAGCAGGCTGGACTAAGATCAATTATCAGTAAAAAAACCCCAGAAGAATTAGAAAAAGTACTGCTCTGAAAGTTTTTGGAGCTCCTTGTTTCCTAAAAGTAAGCAAATATATTGACTTATATAACAGCAAGCTGAACAAAGATTTTTTTCTAACTCACAATATTCTACTAACCAGGAAGTGCAAATTATAAATGCTTGAGAACAGGCTGTATACATAGCTATTTCAGGTGACTGTTAGCAGTATAGTTACCTGGGAATCCAGTCTGGAAGAAGGTATGCAATACATGTTGGAGCGATCTGATTATGACCTGAAAATAAACAGGTAGACCAATGAGGCTATGAAGGATGAACCCTATTCGTATTTAGATAGGATAATGTAGCAATACAGTGTTGAGTGACATGGTAGCTCTGACCCATGCTTCATAAAAACTTGTTGATAACAGCACTGCAGTAGATGAAACCAATTAAGAAAGTGATGAGTCAGGTGGAGTTTAAGGGGGTTGTGACTGGGTCATCTCATCATGATTATGAGAATGAAATACCAGGTGTGTTTTCAGTAGCATCTTTTATTACAAGAATAATATCTCTTTAAATGTATTACTTACTCTGAGTGGGAAATTACAGTGACTATCTGTGGAAGGAGAAATGGTTTGGTGTGCCAAGTTCAGTGCATTGAGGCACTACCTGTAAGATAAGCAAGCTGAAAAACTATGTGCATGTACATGAGGAGTGTTATATACTACCTTAAAGTATCCAAGTGAAGCATCCTGTTGTATTTTGGTGTTACTTACAAGTCTAATTCCTTCCAGTCCTATAAAAGGACAAAATACCTTAATGCCATAGGGATGTATTTTTAACACATACCAACTGGGATTGTGTGAGGATGATAAAAAATACAGCTAAAATAAATAACTCAGACAAACTGATAAACAGTAGATACTAAACCTTCCATGCTGGATTCTCTAAGGAACTGTACCACCTGCCATGGCTATTCCCCATCTATAGTCTTTTGCTCAGCTCTAGGTCACTCTATATTCATTCTGCTTCAGACAGATCTTTCTGCAAACAAACAGAATATCACAGATACTTACGACTTGAAAAATGTGACCACCAGATAATATTGCACAGGGGAAGGCGACAGGGAAGAAGGAGGTTTCTCCTTTCTGCTAATAATATATCAAAATGGATTAGAGCCAATGGATTAAGTCTCTGATCTTGATGGATTAAGCAAAATTAGTCAGATCTGTAGCTAAATGAGTCGTGAATGGGTAAATTGGGCACTGAGGGAAACAGTATTGGATCCTCTTTCTTTTGACTCAGTTCAACATATTTTTAAGGGGCAGTGCCATTCAAGAGTTGTCTTTTTGACAAGTAAAAAAGTAGATAAAAAATAAAACGCAAGCACAGTCACTCCTCTCTGACAGTACAGGCAGCTGGTTTTCTATTTAAGTTCTCTATACTGTACCCTTAGCCTTCGAATCTTCATCAAATTCTAATGTATGCTGTTAAATGCCAGACTTGCTTCACAGCCTCAACATTTGTGCTGTCTGAATAGCCAACATATTCAGCTAAAAGGCAACTGTGTTTTAAGAATGGATGAAATCACACCTGTATGCATATTGATTATAAAGCACTGAGATAAAAACTGCCCAGTAACTGGAAGTTACTACTGTATTAACATTTTGTTAAAGAATACAAATAGTTATATTCTCTAGAATTAGATGAGTATAGGCTATAGGATATTTGCTGAAAAGACTTGGTTAAGAGATTTCAAAATCCCAAAGGAGCCACAACGTGACATGTCATTTTTGATTCTCAGAAAAACCCCAGCTAATATACAAAATAGCCAATATACAAAATAGCCGTTCCACATTTGGTATATATTATTCCTGAGCATATCATTCAATCTGGCTAGATTCTTATACAGTTGATTCTTTCTGCAAAATCTTTCCTAAGAAATGCCATCTGATGAGTTTAGATCATCTTTTTTTTCCTTGTGCTCAATCAGTTTCTTCCAGGTTAGCTTCTCAGTCAACCAGTAATCACTGCCTGGATAGCTGCAGTTCAAATTGATTGTTAATGATGACTGGTCAATCAAATAACAGCATTTCTGTGCCTGCAGTAAATGAGTAAGAACTGCCATTTCAATGTATGTGTTTGGGTGTTTAAAGAAATAGTGATTACTTGCATACCTGTGTGTCTCAAGCATATATGGTCATATTTTTATTAGTGCTAGTAACTACCACGTGACCTAACCTTATCTTAGCAGTAGGAACAATAGACATTCACTGGAATTTCACAATTTTACAAAGACAAATCTGCCAGTAAACTATGCATTGTGTTACTAATGGTCATTGAACTGAATGGAAACTTAAAGTGCTTTGTGTGTGTGTCCAGCGAGCCCATGTTAGAAGCTGCATAGAAACAATGACTGGTTCCTCCTTATAATTTGTTATAAGGAGTGTGACTTACTTCTGTGGATGAGGTATGGAATAGGAGACCCTTGTTGACAGGTTTTGAAAGAAGAGAGGAACATAAAAATTATGACAACAGATTATATTTTCAGTCTAGGTTAGCATACTATTTTTGGCAAATTTGTGTATCAGACGTTTTGGATAAAGGTGAAGGTGGGAAACATGCACTGTAGGCAAATAGAGTTTAATTGTAATCTGGATTTGTAGTAGTTAGTTATTGTCATCAAATGTAAACCATGAATTTAATTAAAAAATCCAGAATGGTCCTAGCTTTACATTTTGGACATAATTTAATATTAGGCTTATATGTAACATCAAGTATAAGTATATTTAATATTAACTTTTATGTGGCTTCTAAAATACAGATTCTGAGACATGTCTCCAGGAGGCTTGTGGAATGCTGCACCATGGACTGTGTAGGCCAGGGAAGGCCACCTGGAAGGCGGAGGGAGAAATGGCTGACAGCCAGCGGGGACAGTTTTATGCATTCCTGTCTAAGCTAAACAGGGGAGACCTTCACTAAGCAGTGGGTTTTTTAAAAAGCTAATTGAAGAAGTCCTTCCAATTGCAAATCACAAATGAAAATTGACACTAATGCTGCATATTCAGAAAACTGGCATTGGTGAGAGACTTATGTTGCCTATTTTCAAATGAAAGAGGTCACTCCTTTACTCATTTGTTTGGTGTTTGTCATAATAACTGTAATTATGAGACACTACTGTGATAATTTAATGTAATTTAGCACATAATTAGTGAACAAAAATCCTACACAATAATTCTTTCATGGAGCCATGCTACTAATAAATAGTGGCATTCAGTGACATCTTTCCTGTCAATGCACTCATCGGGCTTATGTAGCCTATAGTATTTTTACTTGGCTTGCTTTTTTTGAAAAAGTATCATAGCAGAATTACTGAAATGAGAGCTGCAAAAAATGCTCTGCCCTTTGGCAAAGAACGCTAACTTATTCATTACTCAGTGAGTACAGCTAAAAGAAGAGTGTCCGCTGAAAGCTTCATTGTCCTTTCCACGCTCCACTGATGCTCAATAATGTCATCGCTGCTGATTCCAGGGAAAAGTACTTCTATTGATGGGAGGGGGGAAACTAATTTCAATAGGTTTTTCTGATGCAGACTCCTCTTAGTTGATTTCTGATACAGGAAACAATCTTTGATGTTTTCGCTTCGTGTAGAAGAGGAAAGGCTTGAAATGAGGTGTTTTGTGTCTGCTCTGTATGCATTCCACAGAAAACTCAGACAATGCAGCTGACACATGCTACAATCACAAAGTTGAAGTAAAAGAACCAAACCCCTCTCTTTTGAAACCCTCCTAAGTGTTAATGTGACTATGTAAGCAATACTTCCTATACTACTCTTCTCAAGGCAACAAATATATGAAGCTACAAGTTTTACAGTCCCACAGCTTGTCTTAGAGGAATGAATTAATGCTTTTAAATCAGATTTTAAAATCCAGTGACTTCATTAAACTCATGTTTAGCCTGGAGAAGGCTTGTGGGGAATCTTATCAGCATGTAGAGATACCTTTTGGAAGGGAATGAAGACAAGGGAGCCAGACTCTTTTCAGTAGTACCCACTGACAGGATAAGAGGCAATGGGCACAAACAGAAATGTATGAGTTGTTCTGAATACAAGAAAACAGCTTTTTACTAGGAAGGTGGTCAAACACTGGCACAAGTTGCTCAGAGACGTTATGGATTCTCCATCTGTGGAGGTATTCAAAACTCAACTGGATATGGTCCTGGACAACATGCAGTAGCTGACCCATCTTGAGCAGGTCAGTTGGACTTGTTCTCAAGAGGCACCTTCCAATCTTAGCCATTCTGTGATTCTGTGATAGTTGTGGGGTTTTTTTTTAATCATCACCTTCCTAAGCTATGGTCCAGCTTTTTACTTAAAGAACAGACTGAGTTGAAAACATCCACCAGGGATTAGGATTTAAGTTGATAGCGTTTCACATGCCCTATCATCTACCTCAGTCCAGCCAAATCATGGGGGTTTCCACTGGCAAGACTATCCTTTCAGCAGGCGTTTTCAATAGCATGCCAGAAATAGACCTTAATCATTAACCCAAGGTGTTTGGTTTATAATGCTTTGTACATTATAACACTGTAATTGCAAGAAATTCTGCAAGAATTAAACCTAGCAGCATTTCTGAGGAAGGGGAATCATTCAATATTTCCACTTTATATAGGGACAGAGATGAATCAAGTAGCTTGCCTGTCACTGCGGACAAATGCTGGTTTTGAGTGCCACCTCCCATCTCTTAACCTGATCTAGGCTTTAGAAATGGCAAAGATCCCTGGAAATCTGTAGCTGAATGGAGCATCTGCATCTAAAGTAAATTTGAGGAGAAAGACAAAAGATATCCCAGGAGTAGGGTCTCCATAACCAGATGTTGATTGTGTTAAAAAAGAATGGGGAGGGTACCATATTTGCCTCTGCACTATGGTCTTAGCCTGCCTGAGTGCTGGAAGGGTGCGAGCTGGTAGTCCCCCACTTTCCACAAATCTGTTTTCATCAGCTGTATTCAAAACCTTTCATGCTAAAGCTGAACCCTCATGGTCCTGCCCTTTCTATATCAGCCTATTGTATGGGGATGTGGTTAATCCCCAAGCCCTTGACCTTTAGTGATTTGTACTGCTGTCAAGACACATTACACAGCTTTCCAAGCTGCTCTGCAATACAGAAAATGTCCACAGTAGGGTTCTTTTGTTTAAACTACCATGTAACTGGCATCAGTTTTATCATGCAAACATTTTTTTATTTTTCTTCTGGGGAAACAAGCCCCCCTGTCCCTTCTCCAGAAGAGTTTCCGTATGAAAAACAAGAGTTGAGAAGCTAGAGTAGGTATAGAGGAGCTGTCTGCAATTTGCAAACCAATGAAGATTATGTTATTCCTGCTGGGACAGAAGCTGAGAGGAAAATGTGAGCTTAGTATTAATACCTAGGAAGATGATGGTTTGATTTTTCAAAGAAAAAACATAATTTCTGAACTAGCCATTAGCTTTGACGAAAAATGGGTTGCTGGGGTCTAGGAGCATCTGTAAGACACTGAGGGACTTCAGCTCTACTCTTCATGGGTTTTGGTGAATAATAAGCCTGTGGAAAGTCTGTAGCAACTAGATGGTGTTCTCCCTGTATCCACAGAGACAAAAACAGCAGATGTAGCACGTATACAGTCTCCCACCCTCGATGTTTTTTCATTCAGAGATTTCACCTTAGGGTAGCAGGAACAATTTCTTTTCTCTGCTGATTCAATTCTTGTCTTTTGGGGGATTTCAGCACGTGCCTCAGCTGGACTAATGGGAATTTTGAAATGGACTAAAAACAGACACTAATTTCACAACCATCAGTGATCAGTTTCAGGCATCAGCCTAAGCTGCATTTTGATATGGAGCTGATAGAAGAGAAAGGACTTGAATGTATAAGAAATTTCCATAAAAGAGAAGGTTAAAGAAAGAGTTTGCTCCCAAGATTTACCATGCTCTGCTTAAGAACACCATTTTCATGCCAAAGAGAGATTTCATACCAAATTTTCTAGCTGTTACCTTTAAGAATCAATTTCTCACATCAGCTTGTCAACAGGAACATTTACCTTGCATGGTAAAGGAGATTAACATCAGATAGTTTAAGAGGACGGTATCCCATAACAATAATCTTAGCCTTACATGGACAATGATGACATTTAGATTAACGAGAGTAACTCAGGAAAAAGATCTTTGGGCCACAGTGGATATTTCTCTGAAAATCACAGCTCAGTAACTGTCAAAAATACACATAGATGTTTGTAGAGAACGATGTACGAACAAAACACTAATGCACCATTGCATAAATCCATAGGTTGCTGGCGTCTGGATTAACGTGTACTTGCAGCTGTGGTCACGCAACCCGGCAATGGGAATAGTGGGACTCAGAGATGCACTTACAAAGGTAACTGGGGTGATCAGATATGGGGAAGAGCTCTCTGTATGGAGAATCAAACAGCCTCCTGTTCTTTGTTTTAAAAAAGAGATGACTGGGGTGGAGCTGATTGAGTGGATATTATCACAGATGTGGAGACAGTGAGTGGGAAATGATTATTCACTAGCGCTAGCAATATGAGTTAGCTAATTAGGTTATCCATTGGCAGATATAAAACAAACAAAATTATGTCTGTTTTCCCCACACAGTCCATCCCCACACAAGAGTTCTGATAATAAAACCTTGAGACTCATTGCCGTGAACTATTGTGGAGGGTAAAAGTTCAGAAAGTGATTAGACAACTTCAGGAAGGGTAGGTCTGTCAGAGCCTATCAGATATCAAAGCCTGGCAGCAGCCTCCAGCTCAGAAAGTTCCCAAACTGCTCATCGCTGAGGCTGGGAGGCTGCTGCTGCAGAGGGATTGCTCTGGCCACACCTCGCTTTGCTCTTTCCTGAGCATCCTCTCCTGACAGCTGCTGCAGACTGCAAGGGAGAGATGGTAGACAGACCTATAGTCAGGCTCTACCTATAGTTACCCATTCGGCTTACCACCCACGGCATTAAACATGTCTATAGATGTTACAGTCCTGATAGCCTGGACAGAAATTCACAGCAACAACAGCGTGAAGTCTCCAGTGAAACATGCCCATGATTTGCACTTCACTATTGTAACAAAGGTCTTACTGTGATTTCTGCACAGTGCCACAGCTGAACCATGTGGTTCACATTTATTTCTCTCTACACTGATGTGTTTTGTCATCGTCCTGCAAGGATTTCTAGCCACTGAAAAGATTTTCCTGGACTCCCTATTGCTGCTGGCCTACCCAGCAGAAGAGATCTTACCAGTCTCCATGTTGCTAAAATCATATCTGCCTTTATTGCTGTTTGTAACAGTTGGGACATCTGATTCAGCACCTCGCCCAGTCCCCTGCCTTCCCTAGCTTGACTCATGCCAAATAAATATGGTCTTCAGAAAGGAGAGACCTGCCTGGCAAAGGGAAAAGTAGGACAAAGGGGGAGATGGGCAAGAAAGCGGAGAAGAGCTAGGCAAAGAGCAGATGGAGCTTTTCTTGTGCTCCTGCCCAAGATAAATTCCATGTCCCTTTGCAGGAAGGGAAGCAAGCAGGAAGCCACAGGGCCTACAGCAGCAAGAAGGGGAACATGATTAAAACAAGGCTGGTGGTATCATGTCTCAGGGACCTTTTTAGGAGCTGCAGCTGTACAGCAGACTTCCACCTCATGAGCACGCTTCTATGCATTTTCCCTCCCTTCTACAAGGAAGGGCAGGTTTGCCGAGCTCAGCAGGAGCTGGAGGCCTGAAGAGAGCAGCTGCTTCTGAGAGAGCTGGCTCCCAGTGCCGGCCAGACCTGCGCTTGGCAGGGGCCAGCCTGCCCGTCAGGGGGAGGCTTCTCTTACTTCCAGGGCCTCTGTTTCTAAACCGAGCTCAGCCCCAAGAAGGTGATGACTTAAGAAGCCCTGGCTTGTGGCTGCGCAACAGTGACCAATCTGTGACCCAGCAGATCAGGGTGGCTGGCTCCTGCCCTCTTCCTGAGGAGTGTGGGAGATGCCACCGAGCACTCAGCTGGGCTTGCTGTAACCCAGCTCTGCAGTCAGTGAGCTGAGCGTGGTAACCTGCAGTCCTGGGGATGCTGGCTGTCAGCTGGGGGAGGTGCCCGCAGAATGGGCAGTACACTGACGGAGCCAGAAACAGACCTCGGTAAGTCACAGGGCTTGCACCGGCTGGTGCTGGGCTGCTGCGAGCGTTCCCGATGGAGCTGCCATATCCCAGTGCGGCACAGCACTTACTTTCAAAATCAAATTTGGTGTACAGTCCCACCTCAAAGGTATGTATGTGTACTTATCCTGAGAGCTGCAGGAATACCTTGTTGCTGAGTGTGCAGAGTTACTTGGGTTTGCAAAACGGTATCAATTGACAGAGCAAATTATTAATGGAACAGACGCTGGCAGGGGCAGAGACGTTTGGAAAGCTCGTCAGGATACTCACCCATCCAGCTGCAGCCACGGTCCCTCCTCGTGCCTCGCGTTTGTTTTTCCAGGCTAATTTGTAATCCATTGCAATAGCTCTCAGTCTCTCCTGTGCTCTGAGTTTGCAAATGAGCCTGCCTGTCTAGAGCCATATCAAATGTTTTCAACCAGCTCCACTCTTTCACCCCTGTCAGCCGTGCTGACTAGATGAGTAGGCTCGGGAGTCAGGCAGGACTGGCAGACGTGACCTTCTGTGAATCAGCTGTAGACGGGCTCCATCTAAGGGGACTAGAGATACGCTCCAGCAAAGCTCACCACGGTAATTTAAGACTTTACCATCTGTGGCTTCCTCTTTTTTAGGACTTGCCATTTCATAGTGCAAGAGAAGAAGTACTTGCTCCTACCTTAACTGCCTTGCTCCGCATTCCCTCTCATCAGCTTAAACCAGCTCTGAAAGCCGTGGCAGTGGTCAGACTGACACAGGGCTGGTGCTTAGTCTGCCACAAAGAGATCTCACTCTGCTTTTCTGTGTTCCTCAGGAAACAGTATCGCATCTTCAGATGTGGTCTTTGCTGAGAAATGGTGACCTTTTTTTTCCCTCTCCAACAATAATTAACTCCATGAAGATAGGATACTTCTGTTTTGCTATGGGAGCTGCAATAGGCAATGTCAACTCCAGAAACAGCCGCTGGTTGCAGCTAAATTAATTCCACCACCCACCCCCCCNTATTTTGTAAACGAATCTCAATTTTACTAAATTTCTTCAGTGGGAAGGAAGCCTGAAAAAGCCTTTTAAAACATGAAAGTATTTTGCTGAGATGCTTTCAAATATTCTTTTCATTTGAAGCAGTACTTTATTTAGAAATTTTCCTTACTGTTTTGAAGGCTCAAAAACCCCATTCTGGGTCATTTTTATGTTTCTTTGCATTGATAAATAAATTTTCCCACATTTTGGTTTGCAGAAAATGTCTGTGTTTTCATTGTGGTTGACCTGAATTCCCAACATAGATCCGATTTTATTAATATTTTTTTAACATGAAAGAACCAAACCATCAGCCATTAGCACAGCTTGCAGTGCATCCTGCCTATTTACCTCACAGTAGAAAAGATGTTTTCCTTTGCTTCATTACATCCTCTTTTATACAGATAGAGTCTCCTTGTGTTGCCCTGGTAATTCCTCTGCCTCCTCCTGGCTGTCCTCACCTCTCCCAGGCCTTTCTGTTGTATCCTTCTGCTCTATGTAGGTCACTACTGCACTTCCCTGGAGTCTCCCCTTGTCGTTTCTGAAATGAGATGCTTCATTAGCCACTCTCCAGTCTTCTGGCACTCCTGACTTCTGCAGTCAGCTTGCAGACACCACTGCTAGTGGCTGTCTTCCTCCTCTTGCTGTTTGCCCTGCAGAAATAGTACCAAACACATCCATGAGTCAGAAACTCTGGGGAATGCCCATTAGTGTTTGCTGGGTTTCTCCCGGGTGTGTTTCACACTCTTGAATCTTACGGAGCCTCATTATGTTTCTTTTGTGTTTAGATGCTCAGCATAGCTAATATTTGAAGAAGACAGATGAAAGGTTTTAACGTTTTTTTTTTTTTTTAAAATCCCTTAAATTGCTGTGTTTGGGGGTAGAGGGAGGAGATTTGCAAATAAGAAGCAGCTCTCTGCTTCCAGCTCAAGTGGCTTTTATTTTACCCTAAGAAAAAGAAAACTAAATGAAGAGGAAGAGAACTGTGTATTTGAGTCTTTGTGGCTCCCTGCCCCCTCCAACAGGAGCCCTGAAACAAAACAAGGCATGGCAGTTGTCTTCTGCTGGGAAGAGACATTTTAAAGGTAGGAAATGAGGAGAACAAAGCGTGCGCGTTCCAGAGCTCTGCACACCATCAACAACAAACAAGCCTGGCAGCGTCTTCGTTTTCTGTAGGAGTGTGCTCCATACAGCTAATCCCCTCGTCCTGAGTTGCCATCTGGAGTATGCCACGAGCAGGTCTGTGTAACAGAGGTGTTGCGAGCCTGTGACAAGCTGGGCAGCGTACTGAGGGCCTGCCAGCAGCCACGGGCTGTTCTTGCTCAGTCACACTTGGAGCCTAATACACAAAATGTACTCGGTGAAGGGCAACCACCTCTCGTGAGAGGTCTCCTGCAAATAAGAGCCTGCCGCGTATCAGCAGTATTTCCCTCCCATGGTCTGGGAGTGAGATGACCCTCAGCACGCTGCTCAGAGCGCCACCAGCACCCTGTGTCCAGGGGACTTTCAGAGAGCAGGAGAAGTATCAACGGTGAGAAAAACATGCTGAAGCCCGCTGAGAGGATGCTTGGCTCCCGCTGTGCTAGAAATGGCCTTTCTCCAGTCTGAACAACAGGCGAAGGCCATGTGGTGGTCAGGGGCTGGTGATCACCGCCACCCACCCACAGCCTCTGTCGACCGCTTGTCCCAGCCAGCAGTGTCCCAGCATCCCCAGTTGCCCCGTGTGCTGGTGCAGGGCAGCTGGCAGAGCCCCAGTAGCTCAGCTGGAGAGCCTCTGGGCATCCCCACATCCCTGGGAATCGCCCTCTGCCGAGCCGGGAGGGCTGTGCCTCTCCCCTGCTCCGGCACCATGGGGCTCACATTGCGCCCCTCTTCAGCAGCCACAAGTCTCTTGACAGGGAAACAGGGGGCCTCTGCGGACTCTTTTAGAGCTATTTTGTCTCTCCTGTCTTTTCCCAGCTTCATCAGCATCCTAATTGTGCTCAGTTCCCTTTTATGGCAGGCACGTGTAAGCAAGTGCAAGTTCCCAGACTCCTGGCAAAGCTTTCTATTGGAAAAGGGGAAAAATGGCTCAAAAAGTGCAGCCAAGACCTAATGGTCATAACTGTACAGGATTATTCCCCCCCCCGCCTCCCCTTTTTAGGCCTGTGCTCTTTACTGGGCTGTCAGAGCAGCAATGGCTCCTGGCGGTGGGCGTTCTTCCCACCCAACCATCTCAAAGCTGTCTGCTGAGAGTGGTGGACTCTTGTTAATCACACCTCAGGGACACGGGGAAGGAAGAACAGAGATGTGACGCGATCTTCTGCTTGCCCTTCCTTGCTCCTGTCTCTCCTGACAGCTGCAATTTCTTGCCACCTTGAGACTAGAGCCCTTGTGTCACAGAAGAGGTAGAAAATCATCCATTAATCTTCCTCCTGTTTTCCTCCAGGAGCTGCTGTGTTTGTTCAGGCAGGGATGCATTTGCTCAGAAAGGCAAGCGCTGCCCATCAGCAGCGGCCATCCTTTCTCTGCCCCTCTCCAGAGGGCTCTCCCAGAAGGGAGCAGCCTCCTGCTTGATGGCCATCACTGGTAAAATAGCAGACAGGTCACCCACCACTCCAGAAGCAAGGCACCTAGCCTCTTTGTTGATGTTAACCTCAATAATGAAAGGTGCAACTTCTGTTTGTAAAGAAAAACAGAAAAAAAGGCAAAGGTTTGGATCATGTGTCCCTCTGCCCCTCCTTCCATTGGCTTTGATCCATTTTGGGCTTTGGTCCAAAAGCTCATTAAAAGGAAAGTACAGCCAAGTATTACTCTGAAAGAGGAAAAAATGGCTTATCCATCAGAAGACAGACAAACAGTGTCAGATAGTGGTTGCTAATTTGTTCTCCACAAGGACATCTGCTTCTTTTTAACCAGAAGCGAGTTTTGCCACAGAGGGATACTGTATGAGTCAGCCTCATGCTTTCTTACCCCGGGCTTCTCCCTTTCCTGATGTGACCCCAAGGCAGGCATCTCCTGTACCTGTTGACCTCCTCTGAGGTGCTGGATGGGCAGTCCTTGGGGAAGGGACACCTTACTAATGCTCCAATGGCACCTGGAGTCTTCTGGAACAGCTGAAATGTGGTAAATAGATGCATCCTGTAATAGCAAAATGGTGGCAAATAGGTAAAATCAAAAGAAAGAAACTAGTCTGAACCATAATACTATTATTCTATTAGTCTGGAGAAAAGGAGGCTGAGGGGAGGCCTTATTGCTCTCTACAACTACCTGAAAGGAGGTTGTAGCAAGGCGGGGGTTGGTCTCTTCTCCCAAGTAACAGGCAATACGACAAGAGGAGATGGCCTCGAGTTGCGCCAGGGGAGGTTTAGATTGGATATTAAGGAAAAATTCCTTCACCAAAAGGGTTATCAAGCATTGGAAGAGGCTGCCCCAGGAAGTGGTTGAGTCACAAAAGACATGTAGATGTGGTGTTGAGGGACGTGGCAGTGTTAGGTTTATGGTTGGAGCCGATTATCTTAAGGGTCTTTTCCAACCTAAATGATTCTGTGATTCTGTAAGAACCGAGTAAAGGAAAATAAGGTGTTTTTTCAAGGGGGTTTTGTTAAACATATTTCATGACAAAACTAGTTATATCAGTGGTACCAGCCCAATACTCAACAGAGTTGCTGGTCAGGCCAAGGACTATGGAGAAAGCTAGATGAAGATGCAAATGTTTTTTGGTTTTGTTTTGTTTTGGGGTTTTTTTGTCCAAAAGACACTCAAAAGGCTTTTGAGCAGAAACTACTGAAAATGTTGATTTGCAGCGTTGCTAGGAGCACTAGGGAAACACCAGAAAAGTGAAAGAAAAATAATGGTTTTACTAATATTGTGGTATAAATGAGATGTCCATTCATCATCTTCAATTCCAGGCAAAATAATGGAATAGCTGAATGGGACTCTTTATTAAAAATGAAGGGGAAGGGGGCTAATTAATTCCAGTCATCATTGTCAAACTAACTGGGGACCTCTTCTTTGTTGAGATTGTAAGTTTGGTGGGTAAAGGTAAAAAATTTTATGTGTTTAAACTTAGCTTTCATGCAGGCATCTTCTTTGGGAAAACAGAATGTTTTGATTAAAAAACCCAGAGTGATACATAATTCAAAGCGGAGCATGTTTGGTGGCTCAGAAAGTGACTCACTGGCAGGGCTCCGGCATAACCGTAACTGGAGAATTGTTTCGACAGGTTGGTTTCCAGTGGGGTCCTGCAAGCAGCTGCAGTGTTAATCCTGCTTCTTCTGCATTAACTGGGGTTCATGATCTCTGTGTGTGTGTGCTTTTGTAACTGTGTACCTTTTTTTCTGTTGAGTTTGCACCTGCCTGCTGTGGGTGTTCCTCGATCCTACATCTTTAATGGCTTTTATCAAGGGTCTGAAGGGCGACGGCATGAATCCTGCATTGATCACGTTTGCAAGCAATATAGAAGTTGGATCCTGGTGAAGAAGGAGGAGATCTCCTTACTGATACAGTGCAGCTAAGACTGCTCAATAGGCTGGGCACCATGTGAAATGTCTGCTTGGCAAATGCACCGAAAGCCCAGCCTTGCTGTGGGAGCTTGTGGGAGCTCTGTCCCTCTGGTTAAATCAAGCTTTCCATCTGTAGGTACTCCCATCAGAAACACACTGTTGCAGGTGGTCCTCAGTCTGGCAGGCAAAAGCACAGTAACAGCAAATGGGGGCAAGTTCCATCTCAACAAATTCAGCCTGGAAATAAAGCCCAGATATTTCACGGTCAGGGGAACATCTCCTTGCCACAGCTTGCCAAAAGTTGTGGTCACTGGGCACTTAGCATTGGGATGGGATGTTTTTCCAAATGATGTGCTCCTGTTCAAGTGGGCTTGATTCAGGGAAGGCCTGAGGTCTCTGCTGGTAGTTTTCATGCCCTTTTCATCTGAGGATTCCAAAAACTTTTGCCACTGAAAATGTAGATCCCTTAGAAATGACATTTATGTAGATTGTAATACAGTTGTAAAACAGTTTTTGTCATCCAAAACTAGTCTGCACTGTCGGTCAGCTGTCACAGAGTAACCCTGGCAGTCCTGTCTAGCTCATCCAAAAACCAATGCTTGTACCAACTTATTCTCAAGAGAAAGATGTATCCCGTAATACAGCATTAGTCAGCAGTCTCCTCTGTTTCAGCAGTTGCTATTTTTTAGTTATTGGAAGGAGGGCTGCTTTAAGAAATACCATTTGAGTCATAGGAAAATTGAGCAGGGGTCAAGTCTCACTGTCCTGAGTAGGAAGTTGCACTCCCACTTCCTTCCTGCCTCTTTCCAGATGATTTCGATAATCCTCTCCCTCCCTCCTTTCTGTCACCAAGCTGCCTGGGGGGTGAAACCTGCCCCGATTCCCTCAGGAGCCTGTGAAACGCTCCCAAAAAGCGCCTCGCCCAAACCCCACGAGCTGCTTCCTTTGGTGAAGCTGCAGGGTATCACTAGGATTTTTTGTGAGCCCTTGGCTGCTCTCAGCTTCATGCCCATCCCTTAGTGTGTGTCTTATGGCTCCTGGAAAGGTGAGAAACAAAATGCCTCCAGCTGTGGGACGCTGGGCTGAGGTTCCAAAGGGAGATGCCAAGCTCTCCACGGCTGTGCCCTGCCCATAGCACCTCTTCCTACTGGGTCACCACGCCTAAGCAATGCCCACTTTATGAAAGCACTTCATCAGCTTTAATTATGATTGCCTTTGCTGCAAGTTGAAATTTTACTGCTTAGTAAATTGATACATAACACAAGGCAACTATGATTTAATCCCATTTTGCAAACGGGGAAAGTTTAGGCCTGTTCCTGTAAGTGACGCCATGGAGGGATGTGGCAAAGAGCCGCATGAAGAAGTGGGCTAATTCTTGGGCCAGCTTACCAAGGAGGAAATGGCCGAGGACACTTTCATCCTTGCGTAGCTGGATGCCTGCGTGCTTCGTAAGCAGCGCCCAAGGCAGCGCTTCCTCCCTTCAGCGCACAGAGGAAGGACACTCAGCAGTGATAACGTATGGTGGAAGGTAGTGCTGGCTCGCAAGCCACAGGGAGGATGTGGCTCCACATGTGTCACTGGAGCTGGGCCAGGAGCTGTGCTGGGGGAGTTTCCAGCGGCCATTGCCACTGTGCCGGCAGAGATAGGGCCTCCCCAGCTTGGATGCCGTGTCCGGCTAAGGAGAGACTCTGACCGAGGAGAAAGGGCTTAGCTGCCCCAGTAGTAACAAGACCACTGCTGGCGCCTGTGCTACCCTGTAAAGGTGGGGTGGAAAGGTAGAAGGGGGGGCTTTCTGGCTAATTTGGAGGAGACCTGCACATCTGAGAGATCTCAGACTTTGGAAATATGTGTCTTCATCGCCTTGGACATGTCAATGCTCTCACTGAGTGCTGTTGGCTGCCAGACCCAATTCCCTGTATATATTACTCATCAGCCAGGGTTCCCAAAGCTGTCTGCAGTCCTTGATTAAGCCAGTGCCTTCCAGAAGTATGTAGGTAATAATGCAGGGTGAGTTGCATATGATTACATATTTTTAAAAATAATTTAAAACAATGTTAATTTTTATACATGCTGAAATACCACTGGCTCTAAACTGGTGTGAGGAGGGAAGAAAACTGGATTCTTGCTTCCTGCATTGGCAGGACATGTTTATCCAAGGCTAGTAGAGAGCTTCGATAACACCAGCTGCAGATAACACCAGCTACAGATGTTCCTTCTTACTTTATGAAAGGTGGTCTTGTGCCTCCCGTTCTGCTGAGCCCCACATGTGGCGGGCTGAGGGCCCTGGCGCTCCAGCCTCTCGGGCACAGGCTGGACGGCAGGCAGCTGTGGAAAAAGGGGTGGCTCTGGCAAATGCTGGCAGCTCCTTGGTGCGCACACAGCAGCAGCGCATCCTCTGGGTTCATCGTGGCTGCTCCCAGCAGCTTGCCTGCACACGGGCACTGGTGCCCTAGTGCTGCCATGGTGCAGCAACTTGCCCTGCTGCAGCTGAGGCAACGTGGGTTTGTTCAGCTGCACCATTTGCTGGATTCATTTTTATTTTCACGGTGACAGCTTTTACACTGAGAAGTCAAACTCTCCTCCTAGCTAAACCTTTATATTATTCTATCGCATTGCAATAGAAAATTAGAAAGACTATTATTGTCTGCAAATGCCTATCCCTACAGTTAATGTATTATTAGGGAATGAAAGAGGAGGCTGCAAATTCTTCTTTTTGAGCAAAAATAAAATTATGATAAACTGCATCTCTTTTGACTGCTGAAGGATTGGGTGTAACACAGGTTATGGGCAAAAAGTCCAGGGGACACTTGTAGTCCTTCTTCTGCAATCTTGTCTTTCATTTGTGTGTGGTCTGGTCTGTCAAGCAGCACACAGTATCTCTGAGAGCAACGGGCAGAGAGAGCTGCCACTGAGCATCACCCAGTGTAGGCAATGGCTACTCTGCATCTGTCAACTGGATGCCTCTGCAAGGGGCTTATGAAAAGTTTGTCATTCCCTATGTTGTCTACATTCGATAGAACCCCCTATAAACAACAGAAAGCAATTAGCAAGATAATATCTAGAAAAGGTGCAAAAGACAAAAATCTCAGACTGGGTTTTACTGTAGTTTTAAGTAGAAATATCCCTGTGCACTGCTGCTGTGCCCAGATTTCCCCTAAGGAGGATTAGTTTGTGACCAGAGGGCAGCTCATCTGCGAGGCCAGGTAATCTATTTTGGAACTGCGTTTCTGAGGAGACCTCATTAAGTTGCCAAATGACACCGAGCTGGCCTAACACACCAGTCTTCCAGGGCAGCCAAGCACCGCTCTGAGCCATCAGGTGATTTTTCCTAACACTGTCTTGAGAAGCATGAACTCAGGGTCTAGTGACCCTTGAACAGGGGATAGAGGGCAGGGGGGAGGAAAGAGAAGGATGGCATTTGTGTATGCAGGTGGAAATGGAACAGGATCCATGCCAGGATGTCATGTTGCATTGGAGTAAATCCCTGGCCACCAGGAATCCCTGGCTTGGTAGACTTTATTGGGATTATGTGACATGTCCCAGAAGACTTTACACAGAAAACTGAAAAGTGTTTCTGGTTTCCTCCTACTGTTTCCACGAGCCCATTCTTTATTTTCACCACTATAGGGAAGTTAATCACCGGTACGCAGTAGAAATTACTGCAGTGTGTAATAGGTGGCAAACGAGAAGGAAGTGTTCTTGCAGAGAAGACTGAAGCCAGGGAGAAGGTCAGGCTGGGCACCTGGACCATGACAGCAGAGGGGAAGGCCCACTGCTTCCTGCTGCCTCCCCCGACCTGAAGCTGTGGTGGTGGAAAACTGACCTTCTGCAGAAACCAAGCTTGGCCAAAGGGTGCTAGGGAATGAGATCCACTGACAGGACATCGATGTTTCCATAGCTTGGATGACTTGGACACCATACAAATCGATAATAGGCACCATGGCTTTACTGCAACATGAAGAATCAGTGGTGGGGATTGCTCTTACTGCAGTGTATCCCAAAGCAGTATTTTTGTGGATATCTGAACATAGATTGTATGGTATTTTCCTCCTTGCAATGAAGGACAGACCATTTGACTAAAAATAAAACCCAAATTCAGCTCAGAGTGGATTCCTCCAGAATATTGCTCTTGGCCAAACTGCTCTGAATTGGACAACAACGTCTGGAAAAGCTTCTGTGTCCCTTGACTGGCTAGAGAAAAAATTGTGCTTGATCTTGGCAAATATCCCAGCTCTCTTCAAAGTGCAGAATGCTTCTCTCCTTTTTGACCTCGTTGCTGTTGGACTCTTACGCCAGTCAGAGTTTAGAAGCTCTCGGTTTATTGCAACAAATTGAAAATGGCTGGTAGCTGAGTTCAATACATGCAGGAATATGGTGGGTTATTCTTTCTCCAGAAAGGCACAGAAGAGAGGCTTTGTCCAGCCAAGCATTGCCCACAAAAGGTATGAAGCAGAGCAGATTTCACCAGCTCCAGATCACAGAGACTGCCCTTCCTAGGAGGAAAAACATTGTTCTGTACCACATGAATTGGTATTTTGCTCTGTTGGTCAGGAGACCTGTATGCCATGTACCCGACTGGGTTACTGTAGGAGCTGTCAACATGCCACCTAATTTGCTCTTCCAAGGAACTCAGTTCCCCCGATTTGAAACACTGGAGTTAGTCATCATTACCTTATTAGCCCACTCTTCCATGACGTAGTATGTCAGTACATTTTTAACTACGATTGTAGTGCTTCGTGGCATTTATTCCACTGAAAGGCAAAGGAGCAACATCTGTTTCGAACGGAAGGGCAAGTGTGGGTAGAAAGTACCTCCTGTCTCCATGTGTGGTGAAGTCAGCTGCTGTGCTCTGGAGCTGGCCCTTGGGTTGGGCAGAGGGAGGCAAATCCTCTGGTCTGTTTGTGGGGCACAGGAAGGGCAGAACCAGCCCCTTTGGGAACAGACACAAGCAAGGTGCCCTTCTTCCAATATGGCCTGACAGGTGCTGGAGACAGATGGGCCAAGACACTCTGTAGTTTACTCTGCAGTTATTAACTAGTGAGATTTGCCCAGTTTCCCGCCCACCTCCTGCCTGTGTCCTGAGAAGTGCAAGAATCTGATTTTCTGGTTGTTTCCTAGCTGGCACCCAGCCCAAGGGGGTGAATCACAGCACCACCATCCTGCAGCCAGACTTGCCCTGAGGTGATCAGTCGTCGCCAACAGCATGTCCATGAAGCAGGATGGCACCTTCACTCCACCTCCTAGCATCACTCAGACTTTGGGCTGGTACAGTTCCTGTCTTGTTGCTGTCCTGGTGAGGAAACCTGCGGAGAGCAATCCAAAGCACCCAGGTGCTCCAAATTAGGCAGGCTTTTCTCTGAAGGCGAGGGAGTGTTGGCGTATACAAGTTGCACGCCTAAACCTAAATAAAGCGGAGAACCTTTTTCACATTAAAAAGACTACCCATTTTGTCTGACATGGCCTCTCTTCATCACCCCCCAACCACAACTTGCTCCTAGATCTGTGTATCCACTTAGATATACAGGGTTTCAACCATGTGGGTTTTTTTAATTTAAATTCGATTTTGAGAAAGAACGAGATGAGCTCCAAGTAACAGAATGTGATAGCTCTGGAATATTACACAGCATTAATCTCAGCAGTGAGTGGGAGCAAGACACTGAGGGATGCGCAGCCTGAGAAAACCAGGGAGGCTCAGTGAGTAGCAGGAGCAGATAAAAGCAGGCAGTTTGGGAAGATTTTTGGAAGAGAAATGTCAGTATAAAGAAGGCAGACAGGAGAGAGACAACCCAGGCTACTTCCAGGGCAGACCTTTCAGTGAGTGCCAGCAGCTCTGTGCTGCTGGATGCAGAATTGTTTTATGGGTTTCTTTCATTTCCAGGCTCTTGGAAAACTATTGTCTAGTGCCTGACCTAACAGGAAGTGCAACTGCTGAACACAGGGAGCACATCCAAGAAAAAAATGAAAAGCGAAGAATTAAATTCAGAGGTTGGCTTTTCCTATTTTTAGCTTGTCTGCAAGTTATCCGGAGATGCATGCAACTTATTTTGGAAGATTTAGGAAGCAGAGGGTGTCGCCAGTTCTTGCAGTATAAAAAACCAAGCGTGCTGCATTTCTTTTGACAGATGATGAGCTGCAAAAGATACCTAAATAGACAGCGTTGTTAACAGAGGATGGTTTTAGATGGTTGCATTAAAGACTTTTCAAGCACAAGCTGAAGCACTTGGCTCCCTAATGTTAGGGAGAGACACAGAGAGAGGAAGAGCGAGGACAGAGACCCAAGGCATGTATAGTTCTGTGGCTGGGGTCATATGTTGTGTAACTGCTCAGAAACTACTGAATTCAGCTGCAGCTGTAAAGGTGTTTTGCATTTCCAAACCCTCCCGTAAGAGGGGTGCTGCGCTCCAGCCTTTGCCAAATCCCCACAGACCTGGTGGGGACGAGGCAGCACAAGTCCTGCTGCTGAGGCAGGCCAGGTGAAAACATTGCCTGAGACCGGCTCCCTTCCCAAGCCCATTAAGCACCGCTCCTTTCTCTGGCCTGACCCAGCAGCGAGCTGCAGCCTGAGCTCTGCAAAGAGCAATTCCGAGGCTTTTACTGAGCTCCCACCTCTGCTTGAGATCCAGGCCCCCCTGGAAGGGGAACAGCACTTTAACTCCAGCCTGTGACTGCCTAGAATCTCTCCTCTGTGCCTTATTGTGCAGACATGAAGAACTTGATTTTGTTTTCCTCTGAACCACTGTAGCTCACTGACTCCCACTGAGTTGCTCCTGATGGAGAGCTAAAACTGTCCCTTATCAAATTCAGCTATGCCTGATGCACATAGCCTCCCTCTTTCTTCTAGCTGCATTTACTGCTAAGGCTCCCCAGTACACTTTCTTTTTCCTGGTCAAACCAGGAATCCGGCCGAGGTGCCGTTCCCTTGTGCAAGCTCTGGGAACATCAGGGTCCTGGAGGTAAAATCATGCCAGAAGGTCATAGCCAAGGGATTTGTGTTGTGTTCAGCCAGGAAGTTATTGTCTGCTATGCTGAGGCACTAATTGCTGATGAGACTATGTATCCGTAACACACCTTGTTTCTAATCATGTAAACAAGTATTTTCCTGGCCTTGGCACTGGCAGCCAAAATGCGATTAAAATTCAGTGAGTTTCCTCCTCTCCCTGTAGTGAGCATTCCCACCGAGCCAAAGAAGGCAGCCACCCGGCCAGGGTTGTGACCTGAGCTGTAACCTGAGCGATAAATTCTGTGAAGGAAGGTGCAAACCTCCTGGAACAGCCTGTTTCCTCAGAAGGTCTGTGGAGCCTGTTGCTTGGAGGACCCCCTTGCATCGCTTCAGCAAGGAAAAGGCAGTGCTGCCCCACAATGGACAAAAGGGATGCGATATCCCGAGGTCTTTTTCAGCATCGGATTTCTGACTTCGAGGGAGGACAAGCTGAAAAAGAGCTGCAGGTATGTCTGTGCCGATCCTGCCCGCACCCTCTTGAAATGCCTTAAGTCTGTGCATCAGGGTGTCTGTTGATCACCTGTGGGGCCAAGGAGGAATTGCTCAGCTGCTCAGTGCAAACCCTGGATATGGGGGAGTTTGTTTCTCTGTTATTCCTGTCCTCCAGTGATGCAGAGGAGTGTGGCATCATCAAGTGACAGCATGCGGAGAGGCTGGGGCTGCACTCCCATCAGTGTGCCTGCTAATGCCTGTGGGCTTCCAGTGATGAGCAGGAGGAATTATATTTTCCAGCCTAGGTTGGTGGAAACAGCTACACAGCTTTCCCTCCCTCCCTCCCTCCCTCCCTTCCTTCCTTCCTTCCTTCCTTCCCTCCCTCCCGTTGGGGGGGAGTCCCTTTCTTCCTGTGGTCACCTAGGAATTGCCATGAACAAGTCCCAGGGTGCCACAAAGGACCAGAAGGTGGGCAAGGCCTTTGGGACTCCCCTGTGTACTTCCTGCATGCAATGTAGTTTTGACTTTCACCAGACGTGGGAAGTGAGGCATGGATGCCCCTGCATTCCCTTGCTGGTCTCTTAGCTGGTCTCAACTGGTCGAGGGGTCCAAGATCATATCCCAGGTGGAGGCTAATTTATTCAGGAAGGCATGCTCCTTTGGCAGATGTTCTGGACTTCACTACATCAGAGACTCAGCTGTCAGCAGAGAGGGCAACATGCATATTCAGGGCCTCCTTTAATGTCAGCCATCGCAGAAAGCATCTGCTGCTTGGCAGTAACTGCTTGAAATGCCGGGCGGCTATCGGTAACACACCTCGGCACACTCCATGCAAATGGAGGAGCTCCCTTGTAGGCCTTTGATTCTCACTCCATTTATTAGAAGGGCTGATTACGCTGATCTCTGCTCTGGGAGACTTTTCACTAGCAAGCTAGGTGGTGAATTTACAGTCCACCAGGTGCGGCATGCTTGCACCCTCTGGGGCTAATGAAATTTAAGCTTTTCTTCTAGAAAGTGGCTTAATGCACTTCTTACAAGTGCCTTGCGCAGTGATTGCCAGTAAACCTCTTCCCACAGCCAGCATGCTGCAGCAGGCGCACGGGGACCTTAGCCTGGTTGCTGTGCGTTAGCTCCCTTGGGTAGTTGTCCATGGACATACAAAGGTGGTCAAAGGTGGTCAAAAGGGGCTGTTAGTGTCTTCCGTCTTGCCCTATAAAGCTTCTAGTTAGAGCTGAGAAAACAGTACCTAGCATGTAAGGGTCTGAGTGCTCTGCTAATAGCAGTGAAACGGCGGTTTGTGCACGTGCAAGAAGTAGTTGATAGAGTTAAGTATTGTATTTGTGATTTTTGTGCATTTACTCCAGCTTCCTGGCTTGTCATTTCACCTTTACCAAGCGCTGGAGGCCTGTGGTGTTGGAGTATATGGCACTAAGGAACCTGAAGCATGTAGTCAATATATAAATCTAGATGCTGGTGGCATCTGATGGGTGAAGACTTTCTTGATCTTGGTGGAGGATAATAACTGGAATCATTATGGTGTTGCTCTTTCAGGACCCTCCAGACTTGAGCACATCAGAAACTATCAGAAGACAGTTACTGGAACCATCATAACACGGCCTTCACCCAGTGTGCCGGTGTTGCTGGGGCTTTCAGCTAAGACCTGGGCAAAAGCTGAGCTGTTTATCCCTGGCTGAGGTTACATTCATTCATGGGTATTTTATTCCTCAGATCTGGGAGGTTGAAGGGCTTCACTGTGTCACACCGGTTTCTTTAGGATTCTGACTAGTTATTGTGCTCCTCAAGATTACCAGGTTTGCTTTTCCAAGGCAGGGATCAAGCCAGTGGCCAAGCCACACCAGCCAAGGACATAGATGTGTCTTGTAGAATATCATTAAGGATAAGAGTATGTATAGAGTGATACCCTGAGAAGTCTTTCACAACAGGAGGGTCAGCTCACATTAAGAGTATTCCTGATACAGTGCCTCACTGGAGGTTCAGTATGTGGGACACCTTTGCTGTACAGCACTTTCCAGCTCTGATGGTAGAGAAGGCATCCAGTCTTCAGCTGTTGCACCAGTAAGAGGACTGTAAGAGTTTTGTTGCTAAGGGGTGGCCTCAGCATGAGTTTTCATTATGAATGCTGCGTATCTATCTGACACAGTGATCTGTACAGAGTGGTGACAGTCACAAGTTGTCACCAGCTGCGGCTACCAGCAAGTTGCAATGCTTCAGCAGCTTGTCCGCCTCTGGCACAGGATCCAGGAGCTGGCCTTCAGCTTAGCAGGTACCTCCCTTCTGGGGGCACACGCCAGGCCTCAGCCAAGCGTTTGCTGCCATTTCCACGCTGGGGCAATGGACAAGGGTTACCACTGGCCGTACCCAGCATTAGCTTGTGAAACCTCTCAAGTCAGCCAGCCTGTGGATTTGCTTCAGGCAGACTGTGGACCTCGGTGCTGTTTCCACTCCCCACCCAAGGTTTAGAGTTTAGTCAACAAATGCTCATGTCCCCCGGATGGTAATCGGGAGTTAACACAGGCACAAGTGGTGCCACCCAGCTGAACACATCGGGAACACGGATGGAATGTAGGAGACCATTCAGGAGAGCAACCTGCACTTCCAGGGGTCAGCAGGCTCAAAGCACCAGAAGTCCGCGAGCATCTCCTGGTAAGCTGGGAAGCCTGTGCCTCATGTAAATCAAGCACCGCATACAGCTGGAGGTGCTCAGGTTGGACACGTTAGGCATCTACTTCCTACCCCTAAAGCTTCAGCACTGCTTTGCTGCAGTCCCCTCTGGCTTGGTGTGCAAATGTGGCCAGGCCATACCTGACACGGGACACCAGGACAGCAATAATAGCACACAAGCATGGCTGCAGCGCCCTTTGTCAGCCCTGCTGGAGCCTCCAGCCAGCCCGCAACAGCCCAGAAGTTACAGCCTCTGCTAAGTCAATAGGAATAGTTCAGGTCTTGTCTAATCTGGGCTGGCAATGTTTGGACCCACAGCTCTCACGGCATGGGAGAAGGCAGTCAGTCAGCAGGGTAAGGACGGAAATTTAGGAGAAAGCACTCCCCTTTTGAAGCTCGCTGTCCTGCAAGGAGGAAGACAGAGTTCACAAGGGCCAGATGGTTTACAGAGTAAGACCCTTGCCAGCAGCACAGAGAGTGAAGCGTGGCGAGTGCAGAGTCCCTGAGTTGTGGAACACCTGCTTTTAAGTCAGTGACGAAGATAAAGCTCTAAAACTCACAGTCACTGATACCACGGTAAAATTTCTGTGAAAGATTCAGAAAGCCTGAATTTTACTAAATGAAGAAAACTGGCAATTTTAGGACCACCCAATATAACTCTGATGCTGGCTAAAAGGAAGCTTATTGCCGAAGCAAGCTGAACGTGGATGCTGCAGCTCTGGCCATAGCGTTGTACCGTGTAATCTTTCCTGCCTCTCTTCTTGCAAGCTATTTATACCACCCCCACTTCACGTAGGCTGCAGCTGCTGCTGTGCCAGAGCCGCTGAGGCCGAGTGAGCTGCTCTCCCGAGGATGCTTTCTTCTAGGAATCAGGGCACAAAAGCTGTTGGAGTGTATTGTTCGGCATCTCCCAGTGAAATGGGAAATCGAGGACAGAGAGCAGGATGGAGGCAGCGTTTGTCACTGATCCACATTGCCCTTTGCACAGAAAGGAGGCTGAAACATCAGAACACGAGAAGAGCATTGATATACATGTAGCAGGGAGTAGAATAAGGAGGCAGAATCTACGTCCGCTTTTGAACTGCTTACAAAAAAGGTAACGCACACTTCCTCCAAGATGGTGGGAAGTCCAGCTTTCTGGAGCATGTGTCAGCCCTCAGGAGCACTCATGAGCTGTCTTATGGCTGTCTCCACTAAATTAGTGGGAAAAGACTTGAGTTGACACTGAATACTTCTGAAAAATGTATTATTTTCTCACCTTTGGCTAGAGCCTTTTAGGCATTTAGCTGCTGCGTGGGTAAGTACATTCAGTGCCTCATTTCTGAGATAAAGTAAGGCTTTTTGGGCAAAGACCTTGCTTGCCATGTGTTCACACAGCCACACCACAAGGCCATCTCATTGCTGTTCTCTGGGTGTTAGAACAGTGTGGGCTTGTCGTGCACCAGGATTATCACCTGGAGGACACCTCTGGTGTAGGCAAGGCTTGGCACAGGGTCGCTTCTCTTTCAAGGAAGAGTAAGACCCAGGGGTGGCCTTGCTGTCTAAGCGTAGCCAAGAATGCAGCCTGAATAGCGCAGTGTATCACGTCTTAGAAATGTCTGCGAAGGCTGGATGCTGACAGAGCTATCTCATGAGGACAGCTACGCCACTGGGAGAGCCAGTTCATCATGTGCCAGAGCCCTGTGTTACTAGTGGCCTAATTTGGGCCTACAGCAAGAGAATGATTAAAAAACTGCAACCCTTGATAGGCAACACTGAATGCTTGGTGGTGATAATGGCCAAGAATCACAAATTAAGTCCATTTTGGGGCCAGAAAAGGAAATAGTTGTGCAATAGCATCACTTCCTATACAAATTCTCTACAGACAGGGAATCAAAGTCCGAGATAAGAATCACAGGGTGAGGCTGATACGCGCTGAGGTATGTTGGCCATGAGAGTTGTTTTGAGTCTTCTTGGTTGTGACCTGTATGATCTGTGTCTCCTTTCCTCCAGCACTTCTAACAAGGCTGGGAGCTATGGGTCTAGGCTACTGTTAAGACACCAACTTAGGAATTCTCGTGGTGCATTTGTAAGCTACAGTGAGGAAAGTTCACATTATTTCTGAAGAACATCTGTGTAAGCATGTAGTATATTTTCATCTTACAGATTATCAGCATCACAGTTGTAATGAATGCATTTTAACTTTTCTGAGCTTCTCTATTATCACCCAGTCTATTTTTCAAACTATAATGTAACAAGAGACATCAGGAGAATAATACCTCAGGCTACGATTCCCAGTAAAGGCATCTCAGCTGGGAACAGAAACTCACCATGCTCTTTCCTATTATGTTTCTTGGGGCAAGTGTGGTGCTGTGCAGCCAGGACAGGAAAACTACCTTGCGAGTACATGTCGGCAAGACCCGGCTGGGAACTGCCAGACCAACTAACTTGTGCTCTGCCACACTACTTCAGCCTTTGTTTTGATGTAAGAAGTGAGGGAAGCAACAGTGCAGGTTCTCAATAGGCATCATCCAACCTACTCAGTTGCTGGCTATTTCTGACAGGGGCTGACATCGCCTCCCTGCTTCCGTCGCCTCCCCTGCAGTAAAAAAGCAACCCCAAAAGTCAAGGCCACGAGCATGGTGAGCTGCCCTGACTCATCCTGGAGCCTAATGTTCACCAGCCGTCACGCCACGGCAGCAAAGCAAATGCAGGGACAGGGTCTCCTGTTCAGCAGCAGCTGCTGCTGGTTTGGGTCAAGCGTAAGATAAAATTGCACCATAACCTGGCATCCAAGACATGTTTTGGTTAACCCTTTCTGGGTTAACCAAAGGCTGGTTGAAGCTCAGCCTTGCAGCACATGATCCTTCAGGTGAAGCCCCTAACCCAAAACAGACGATGAAGAACATGTTCTCTGACAGTAGAAGATGGAAACTGTAGAAAGGTTTGCTTGCGTCTGCTGGTGGGCCCTCTCTGGGCCTTTTCATAAGGCAGAGGAGCTTGTGCCTACTCCCATTTTTATTTTTAATCTCTCAGACGCCAATGCTGGCTGACTCAGCACACATCATGCAGCAATTGTTCGCACACAGATGTGTTGTGATTTGCTGCTCCATGCGGTGCTGCCACCCTGTGCAGCTCCTGTCCGGGGAGGCGGTGGGCAGGAGCACCTGCCCTAGAAACCTGGCTTCCTGCAGGCTGGCCACAAGCATGGGGAAGTTCCACAGAAGCAGGGCAATGGGATCATCAAGCAAGCAGGACTTATTCCTGAAGCACACGTGTGATGTGATTTTTAGCCTGAGAGCGTGTAGGTCCTGTGTCAGTGAAGGCAGTCGCTGGGTGCTCCGGTCACGGGAGCTGCCCTGCAGGTTGCAGGGTTCCTGCTCCAGCACCCACGAGCTTCTTACCCTAAATGCTTGCTTGCAAGATAAAAAAGAAGAAAGAAAAAGAAAACCTTCTGGAAGGGGCCCTTAAAAAAAATAAATTGTTCAGTCAGAAGATTGCTGTTTTACTTCAGATAAAGAGCTATTTTTGCAAGGCAGTCGAAAGGGAAGCAACTTGTTATGTTTTATGGCCTCTGTTGCCCCCTCCAGTCCTACATTAGTAGTCGGTACTGTTTGGAAAACAACAATCCTGGGAAAACCTGCACTAATAATAATGTCTCGGGCTCATTATTTGATATGCATCTGACGTGTTGGAAGTGAAAATTGGGGTCAGAATTTCCTCTTCTGGCACTGCCAACTTTCTATTGGAAAAGCTAAGCCTGTTTATAGAGGAGACAGCTTTACAGGAGCTGAAGTGAACTTGCAGAGGAACTTCAAGTCCTCTCAGAACTTTCTGTCGTAAAAATAAAATGCACCTGTAACCTGACTTTCTGTAACCTATAAGCACGTGCATGCATATGTGTAGAAAAAAATTACATTTAAAAAGATTGTAAGCAAGTTCATTTTTCTCTTTGCTGACAAGCCTGAGGGCACACATGCCGATCGGATGTTTGCTCCTCCCTGTACCAACCGGAGGGAGCCCCAGCTTCACCTTGCAGAGGAGGGGGCTCAGCTGTAGAAGCAAACAGAAAAGCACTGACTCCACACCTTCTAAAGCCACATCACAAATATTTGCATTACCTTATTGTGTATTGTATCTATTTTTTCAAGCCAGATAGACTGGCCACCTTCAGTAATTTCATACTGAAGAGCATCGGTTTCTTGAGGTGGCAATTAGAGAAGCAGAGAGGGAGCCAAGAGCTAGTCCTGCAACTCTGATGTGGATAGGGGGAGCAGGCTCTAGAGATTCATACCTGGATGAAGCAGACAAAGGTAATCTCTCCTACAGAGAGATCCTGCCTCATGTAAGGACGCAAAGGAAAAGAATTCAGCACATCAATGACATATTTAATTGACTCATTAATGTCCACAAAGGATTTTTACACTCAATTCCTCCAATTAAGTTTTCCAAGTGAAGGCATATTTAAAAGGCAAAAGCACTCTCTCTCCTACCTTTGGGAGCTTTGCCGTGTGCTCCTGCTGCACTTTGCAGACGGAATCCAAAAGATTGCATCTGCAGCCATTGTACTCGGAAATTGTCTGGGCAAAAATGACAGGACCGTGGTGTCTAGTGCTTGTCCATCCCATGACTGGGTACTTAACAGGAGCCAGACAGAAGTGATTACATCTTTTCAAAGGATTTATAAATTAAAAGGTACGGTTTTCTCTCTTCGAAGTAATCCTGAGGGAGACAAGGCACTTGGGCTACAAAAGTGCTTTAAACTGGGAACTAGAAAGGCCAGGTGACCAAGGTGGTGGCAAACCAGCATATCAGGCCCATGCATCCCTGAAACAGGGAAGAACGAAGTCCAACCAACACCCGCCCCAACATGCGCCTTTCCTCCCAAAAAAGTTTGGGGTTGCACTTCTTTCTGATTCTCTTTAACTTCACTGTGCCATCTCTTCAAGCCCACTTGCTGGCTTTTCAAGTCTGAGAAATTCCCATTGTTTCACATAATCAGCAACAACAAATTCAAAAGCTGAATATTCACTACCTTCCCTATTGTCCATGAGTAGGATTCTTACCAGCTGTTTTTTTGTGACAATATAGATGCACGTGGAAGCGCAACACATTCCAGCAGAGCCTGCCAGTGGGATCAGAGAAGATAGTTCGGAGATGATGGGGTTAAATAGATGAAAAGCTGGAGAAGTGTACTTGCTGAAAGCATATTTTAGCATACAAGGTTTTTAACTTGATGCTAGGGGAGAGGATGATTACCAGATTGACGGTTAAGAAAAATGTCATTTTAACTGACAACTGAACAAACAAAGAATTAGCGAGGTAAATCTGGAACTCCAATATACCCAAGCTTACACTATCATTCCAAAGTAGAACAGTCTACTCAGGAGAAAACAGATTTTCAAGGAAAATTATAGCATTTTTAAAAATAGCCTTTGATGTTTAAAATGCATATAATTAATGGCAAAAGTTTTCAGAGATACAGTTGGATTCGTTCTGCTTGGACTGGTTCTCTTGTTCCTGTGATTCTCTATCAATCACGAAAGCAAAAAAAGAAATGAAATAATTTGTGGAGTAAAAATGGTTATCTCCACCAAAATTAGAGAGGAACTTTAACCGATTACTTGAATGGTAAGTTTTCTTATTGTAAGCACTGCGGAGTCAGACCTTTTATCACGTGCAACAGAGATTGTTGTTACACTCTAGCACGTGCTTAGCACATCAAATGTTAATTGTTTTGAGTAGCATTAAGCACACTGCAGACTAAGGGAAGTCCCCTCTGAAACCTGCTATTCCACTCTTATGGATGAGAAGTGTATTTGATCCCTGTTGAAAGGCTGGAGATCTCAAGCTTGTGCAATTTGTCGTTATAGTGATACAGTTAGAGTGCTGGACTATGCAATTTAATAACCGTATTAAACCGGAGCTAGTACCGGCTGCTGCGTGGAGGGGAAGTCGTGTCTTCTCTCCTGCGTGTCAGTGTTGCTACTTGTGCAGTAAATGAGATGCAAGAACTACCTGGAGCCTTTATGAGGCTTCTGCCCAAAGCTCAGTGAAACCCTGGGGCAAGGGAGCAAGGGGTTGGCTCAGTTTTCGGCTGGATCAGCCCCTCATTTATCTCACCATTCACCTGAACAGCTATTATTTCTGACACAGGCTGCAGGAGCAAAAGCACACACAGATCTGTGTACCCGCATGGAGACTGGGTCAGCCACAAAGTCCAGGAGCAGCCCTCACGCAGACGACACTGTCCCCTCGACACCAAGGGGAACACTTCCCCGGGACGGGCTGATCACACCGGCATTGCTCGCTTCACTCCTGTCACAGGGATACCAGGACAGTCTGACAGCAGATTGCAAAAGGCAGATTTTTCTATGTAGCAACTAAAATAGATATAAAAGTATTCTTGGCCTTCTAACTCATTTTAAAAAAAAAAATAAAAATCACAGCTGTAAACCCTAGTAACTTTAAGCTGAAAATTATGTTTAAACAAGTGTTGCTGTTTAATTCATATGCTGCAAGATTTCCAGTTCTGCCTGAGAATTCCTGAATCTACAGTCTTACAGTGATAATCCATTTTTAAAAATAGGTAGCTGAGGCTATTCCCAAGAGGCAGAAGCTTGTGGATTTACAGCGAAACTGATTCCAGCGTTAAGAAAAATGAAACAGCTATTCAGGTTCACCTGATATACACAACAGCCGTGACAACTCCACTAACAAAAGATATGACACAATTAGACTGCTAACCTTTCCACTTTGGGAGTTTATCAAAAGAGGCCAGGACTTTAAATTAAACAAGAAGAATCAAAGATAAATTCTGCTATTACAGAATTCTCCCATTCTCCAATTTCGTCTGAAGCTCTCTTGAAAAAGACCAGCAGTCTCAGATCTAGGTGCAAACTGCCTTGACAGAAAAGCTTTGATATTATAATAAAAGGTGAATAAATATTGTGATGGAGCATGTCTGTGAAAGGTATTACAAATTTAAGTAACTGAACTGTGATAGCAGAAAGGCTCAGAAAGAATTGAATTAAACAAATAAAGGTTTTACAGTATCTTTTGGTACACACCAGGTACCATAGAGTGGGTGCTAAAAGACCGCAGGGCCAGAGCACGTATTAAGAGCTGGGACTATAAAAGAGAGAACAGTTGGCAAATAGAGAAGAGGGTAAAAAAAAACCCAACGCCAAGGACAGTAGGAAGAAAACATGCAAAACAGGCACTTTAAAAGGGGAAGGAAAACTTTGATGTTTTCGCAGTGAGCAAGATGACACAATTTCTACCGGCTTTTAAATAGATTTGAAAACACTACCTATTATAGCCTTTTGGTCCATTTTACAGAGAACATATGGTCTGAGCACTAAGCAGATACAATCTGAAAGTAGCCTCAGCCTAAAAGGCACATGAAATGCCAGGGGAAAAAAAGAGGCAAAAATGAAGAGCTGCCCCAAGTTTAAGTCTTCTGCCATTTGGAGATTCTCACTGGAGCACGCAGAGGCTGTGTCACAGCGAGATCCTCCACGCAGCTGAGGCGAGCGAGCTCTCTGGTGAGCCACAAAGAAAAACATTTGCCATTATTTTTCTGAATCATCTCCTGTCTTGCGCTAAGCACTTTAAAGCCACTTCTTGCAACATATCAGGCAAATACCAAGGAGCATCCAGTCTATCTGGGAACCTGGAATTCTTCCCAGGCTCCATAGAAGCCCAGTGTTGTAAGTGAGCAGACGTTACCCCAGCTCATGCACCCTGAATATTCATTGCCATGAATAACTCTTCTCCACGTATCCCAGACGAACTCTGGCAAGTATTTGTCTACTAAATATTTGGCCCTATTACTACTGATACAGCAGTAATATGTTACCAGCCAACTTTTCCTTCAAGGGACACAAAGTGCAGGAGATGTTGAGTAAGAACTACGAGGACAGGTAAGGAAAACTGAAGAATAGCCTGTAAATATTTAACATGATCTTCCCAAGGACTATGAAGGTATATGTAATTGTTCATGTATTATGTAGAGGCAGAGTAATCTAGCTTCATCGAGAGCTGGAGTAGAAGGAATAAAGGAGAAGTGAAGATTTAAGGAAACCTGAAATCTAAGACAACAATATAGCAGCTTCTTTTCTCTAAATTGGCCTCTGGGCATTTAATTTTGGTGTTCATCTTTAAGGCCAGCCAGCCACAGGCCCCACATCCTAAAAACGTGTTCACAAGCCATCTGTTTCCCCCCGGGTTCTTAACCAGGACACAGGAAAGGTTCCATTTAAAAATCATTTTATTATTAACATAATCTTCCCATTTAGCCAAGTGTGGGTCATGTATAAGGAATGTCGGTAAATATTCCATTTGAGGCTTCTTTTTACATATTTCCATTGATAAATAAACTCTGAATTCACATAAAAAAGTTAAACTTAAATAACTAATATATTTTTGTAACAGGCATACATTGGTAAAATATAAATATTCTTGTACTCAGCCTTTGCTCTAAATAGAGATAACAGTTAGCCACACATCACAGTTATTAACAACTAAAAACAAGAACTCAACTGATTTTCTGGCCTGGACTAAAATAGAGATGGAAACAGAAAATTCACATTTTGACTCTGGGCCAAAAGAGGTTGAGAGGCAGGAAGAGAACAGTTTTATTAACAGCCTTGTTAAAAATAGTCTGCTCTGCCACTGAATTTTAACTTATTCTACATTTGGTAGTCGATTCCATTATAATTTTATGTAACACTCAAGTATCACTAACAAAATATGGCACATCATCCATGAACAAGATAACGATGTTTTAAAACTACCAGGGTAAAAATGCAGGCGATATGAGTGATTTGGTTCTGGCTAGCCATTTTGTCCACTCAGTCTAACAATATATTGCATCACGTCACTGTTTTGGCCACTTTCCCCCAAAATACTGGAGTTTGTTACCTGTAGCTCTAAAGTTTTTCCAAACTAACCAGTTACCAGGCAGCCTGATACACCTGGGTTTCCTCACCCAGAAGTCAGACCAAAATCTGTTGATCAAGATGTCCTCTCAAAGGACTCTGGGAATGATGGTAAAAGGGACCACGGGACTGCTAGCTTCAAGCTCCAGCGCCGTCAGGAAGCATTCAGTCGCGGCATCATCATTGCCTTGAGCCTGCAGCACCTCACCCAGGCCATTCCAGACCTCATGGGCCGTGGAGTTTACCTGGACAGCATCTCTGAGAATCTTCTCCGCCAAGCTGTAGCGCCCAAGCTGGTGAAGTATCAGAGCCTGCAGGAAAACAAAGGAAAAAGGGTTGAGATTGCCAGTAGGACTTCCCTGAAGCTCAAATGATAGGTCACAATAGTGAAGTAAGCGTAGGTAGCTCTTGGGTTCAAAGTGTTATAAATTATATAATAGTTTTGGGGTTTTTTTGGGGAAGAAATGACCTGAAGCAGGATTGAAGCACACTACTCCACACCAACAAGGAGTCAAGTGGCTTTGGACAAGAAACAAAAACACTGAAATGCAAAATCTGAGTTGAACAACAGAAACTCCACCCAACCACCACTAAGTACCTGAGCTCCCACGTCTAAAGTCCCACTAAGGTGTGTGCCCTGAAGTGCTCGTATTCTGCGTGCACATCTCAGCACCAGCTCATGTCTTGTAACCTCTGAGACCGTAGACACGGCACCATCGGCTCTCGGGGATGGCAGTAACAGAGCTGAGTTCAGCCCAGTGGGTAACAGCCACGGTATTTGAGCCAGCCTGTGTGTCCTGGTTTGAGGTAAAACAGGACCAATTTTGTTCAGTAACTCTGCTTTCTAACTAGGCCTCTTCTAACTGCTGAAATTAACAGCATATTGTGCAGAAAACTGCTCTTTCTCAGAGTGATAAGACCCATGTTTATAGCTGATGCCAAGGCACGGTATGCAGAGAGGCCCTTGCTTATACTTATTGCGATAACGACCAAGGCCAGACACCTTGTTATTTGCCCTGTTGGAGGGCTGGAAGCAGAGAGGCGTAGAGGGGTCCCATCTGTGGGGAGGAGCAGACAGGACAGGTGACCCAAAACTGACCAAACAGTGTATTCCATCCCATCTGCATCATGCTCAGTATAAAAGCTGAGGGATCAAAGGNATATTTCATTAAAGTAGTTTAGTTCTTACTAAACTAGTCTCTCTTCTTCTCTCTCTCCTTCTCAGCAGCAGAGAGGGAACATCTGTTGCTCGGCTTGCTTGGGCCAATCCGGCCCAAACCCACGACACTGTGCAACAGGAAATGTGCTGGGACTAATGTTCCACCAGCAGCGTATTAAGGTCCAGCAAGTAGATAACTTCCTACACACAAATTCTTCATCTTCCTTTGTGGGATAGGATCCAATTCAACACCACGTGATCCACAAGGAATGTCCAAACCCACTTAGGATATGGGCTGAATGAGGCAGTGGAAGTCTCCATTCATCATATTTAGCTATGTTACTCTGCCAGAAAAGTTGTGGACTGACCCAGTAAGAGATCTTTATTCTGGGATTATAATAATCCTAACAATATTACGTGTTTTTACCTTGTGATTCTGTATTGCAAAATGCATATGGACCACAAATCTTTGCTTTCCAGAGAGGCATCCTGATTACAGGCTTACAGATTCCTTGGGACTTCTCCCCTCCTAGCCCCCACTCCTTGGACCACCATTTCTTTTACTTCTCTCTGTACATCTGTCCCTCAAATCCTTTTCAACCTCAGTGCCAATGATTAGAAAGTTCTCAAATTCTATGCAACCCCTGAATTATCCACCACATGTTTCTGGAATTCTGCCCACCAGGCTGACTTTCAGCATGGGCAGACTGCTAACTTCCTCCTACAGAGCAACAGAGCAGACCATGCTCTGATGAACGATACAAAGAGCGCTGTACAGTATTGGCAAGTAAATAAATAAATGCAATGAAGGCTAATTTCTATCAGCCTAGCAGATGTTCTCACATAAAGGTGCTAGAGGGCTTTTTCTAGTTCAGATTATTTTTTTTTGGGCTGTCAAGTGAGTCAGCATTTCCAGAGTGAGTGAACACTACTTCCAATCCAAAAATCAGACAACTCACAGGGCTGGTGTTTTTTCCCTGCAGGAAAGTGACTGTCAGTGACTGGTAGGTATCAGATGTGAAACTACAAAAAAAACGAAGCAAGAAGGTGGAATATATAATGGTGGTCTGGCTGCATGTATCCAACCTTAGTAAAATTAAAGCGTTCTTAATTTTCAATATAAGATTCTCTGATTTTCAAAATTTTCCTTTTTTTCTGTGCAGATTTGTATATTTTATACTAATTAAACATGTGAGTTCTTTGAATATTGATAATACTTTTTTCCCCAAATATGCCAGACTATTTTCCACGCTAGCTAAGGATACAAGCTGTTCTCTTCAAGACCAAAGGAAACGACCAAATTTTGCAGATATAAGCCTGTTGATGGGAACAGAAACACATTATGTCACATTTGCCCTATTCTGTATGGAAAAAAAAGTGTAGCTGAGATTTTCCAGGTGATAGAACTAGAGCAAATACTAGCTGTTTGCCTGCTGTTATATTTTTCTAAGAATATAAGCTATTTAGCACTAGTGAAGGGACCCCTCTTGCACGGGCAATCAGGGTGCATCCTGTACCCTCCTGTTTTGAGGGCACAGCTTTATAGAGGAAGAGTCTTCCAAAAGTCAGTCTTCCACTGGTGCCTTGGGCTGGGATGGTATGACGACTTCTGCCTTGGGTAGCAGCACTGCAACGCAAAGCAGTGAGCTTTGCTTCCAAAGAACCAACGCAGAGGAAATTAGAGACATTTCACGCAGAGCATCAAAAGGACGGTGACATTTGGTCGCTATAGCTGTGGGCTGAGCTCAAAAAGTGATCTAGAGAAAGAAGACATGATACCCTCTGATTCACTAACTCTCTCAGAATCGTGGTCAGATG
Source organism: Chionis minor (assembly GCA_013398295.1). NCBI lineage: Eukaryota > Metazoa > Chordata > Aves > Charadriiformes > Chionidae > Chionis > Chionis minor. Next base: position 796,507 of record VZSF01001143.1, read on the forward strand.
TCATATATTGTGAGTGTAGATCTCCTTCCCAGATGACTTCATTAAAATTCCAGGCATGGAACATTTCAAATTGTTTGTGGTCCTTGCCTGACTCTGCTCTATTCAGCCTTGCACTACAGACCACAGGGAGAAGGAGCAGGCATGCCTACCACGCAGCAACACCCTTCTGCGACCTCGCACCATCACCCATCCAAGGAAAGTGACCTCCAGTTTACCAGCTGTCAGCATATGCTTGCGCTCTGTGCTGAATCCTTCACGGAAAAAAACCAAACCCAAACCACTAAACCCAAAAAACCTCAAGAAAACCCCAAACCTAAGCCAAAACTCCTCTAAGATTTCCCAGAAATCAATACAAATTATCCTAGCTCAAAGCTACCAGTTCTGGCCTTTACCTATTTAGCAGCAGATCTCCAGACAACATTTATCTGCAGAATAATGTTAGGTCTCTTGCTTTATGGCTGGAGATTGGCTTGAACAACACATCAACTCTACAGAAACACAGAGGGGCACCTAAGTGACACATGGCTCACACCTTCAGACTTGGCATGTTAGACCCTTAATAAACAGAAACGTAAATTTTTTAAGAAATAAACATGATAGGGATTTTTGAACCTGAATCAATTAGGAAAAACTGCTATATAATCATTTGAGTAACTAATAACAAACATTAGTAAGAAAATACCTATTCTACAAAAGATGAAAACAGTCAGTTCCTAAGGAATTAACAGAAATCTAAGAAAATCTATTTGTTCTTTGCGCATTTTAAACTGCTGCAGTACTTGACAGAGGTGTTCAAGGCAACTGTTGGCATCCTGCTAGGACAAAACAGGATCTTTCCTGCTAGTGCATCTCTTTCACTAGCTCGTTCACCGATGAAAGACCGATAAATTTATGACATTTGCTTCTAACAGTTATAAACGTCTCTAATGTGTGGGGGCTTTTTCATTTTGCAGCTCAGTACAGGCTTTGTTTATCACTTTTCCCCATGTTTGGTTTGCTAAGAATTTTGGGGTTCTTTTGGTTTTGTATTTTTTTGGCAAACCACTGATCTAAGTGGTTTGGTAAGCACAACTAAGTGTGTTAAGGCTTCCACCTTCTGTCTGTTCAGGATGTCTTTATGTCAGAAACTCTCTAAGCAAAACTTGTATTTTTTTTTTAGTCATTTCTACATTGTAGAGGTTGATTTCGTAACTCAAAAAACCTCCAAGCGAAAACTCTAATCAGAAATGGCACAGGCAGAAAGTGAAGGGAATCTCTGAAGAAACAAAGAGACTTTTTTGTGCCATCCTCACAAGAAGTGAAAGCAGGGCTTCATCTCTCCGATTCCTTGATATTTATACCAGTCACTTTCAATAATCAACAGTACTCAGATCTGTGGAGTTCAGATGCTCTCTGCTCAAGGAAAGGTCAACAGCCCTCTACAGCGCCCAGGACATCGTCGGGGCTCAGAGCTGGGATTAACAGGGACTTTTCAATTTCAAGAGCCCACAGGGGCTGGCTTTCTAAAAAAAGAGTATTACTGTCTGCTGCCCGCGACAGGGCGGCACTGTAGTCAATACAAACAAGGTTCTACACAAGCTTCACATCACAACAGAACAAAACCTTCTAGAAATGAATAAAATGAGGCGGGGGAAGAGCTTCCAACTTTCTTCTCTGCCCCAGAGATCAAGATCTTACAGATTCTTTCCTCATCCAGTCTGGAGCCACAAAGTCGCCCTCTAGTTGGTCAATGATTTTACATGTGTTTCCTCTCTCAGTCATCACACTTATACTTCATTTTACATTGCGCCCCCCCCCCGCCAAACTGCTATTTGCTTATTTTGCCAAAGCATCTGCCCAAGGATTGTTTTTATAATGCTTAGCCAAACAGGGCCCAACCCCTGACTGAAGGCTCTTGGCACTGTTGTCAAAACAGAAGTAATTTGTTATTTATTACCCAATATCTCCTAGGTACCTACACAAATACCGGCCAGAAAAACAGCTATTGAGTCTGAATAGACTGAAATATCTTAATGTACCATCCAAAACATTTGGCTCAATAACATTCATTTATAGTTACCTTGCATGTGTTAAGGAATTGGGATTATATCTTCTGTATTTTGGATACTGTCTTACACATTTAGCGTTTTAATTAACGACACATCGCAAGAATTATGAGTGATGATACAAGTAGCTAAGAAAAAGTTATGAGGATATACATATAGAAAGCAGGCTGATAATGAGATCTAGAATAACAGAAATACAGCAAAAATCAGTAAAACAAAGTGGAAAAGAACACTAACGCAGAAGCTCTGTGGCATGGTGGAAGCATTTCAACAAAGCAGCCTGGGAGAAGCACTTGGATATATCAGGCAATCACAGGCTGACAGTGCGAAAAGGTACCAGTGTGAAAGAGGAAAACTCAACTGACATCAGGAGAGGTTTCCAGTAGACAGAAAGACAACAGAGACTTTGGCACCTGAGCTATAGCAGGGCCTCCTCTGGCACCTTGTGTCTCCTCTATTCAATAAAGGTCATGCAAACTGGAACAGCCACAGAAAATGAGTATTGAGACAATCAATAAAAATCTTAATTTACAGGAGGATACTAACAGACTTGGTTTATTTAACCTAGCAAATCAAAAGCTGAGAGGAGATGAAGTTAGTTGCTATAAAAACAGTGGAGAGAACAGAATAGAGAAAAACTATTTTAGTTAGAGAATAATGTTGGCACAAGAATACATGTGTATAAATTGGCTGTGAGTAAGTTTACCAAAAAAAGGTGAAAACATTCCTGGCAATTGGAGCAGCGAGATTTTGGAACAGGCTTCTACTCGCAATAGCAGGGTGCAAAACAGTGTTAAGACCGAATCCTACAGGAACAGCTTGCATGCTCTGATGGTTATAAGGAGGAGACTTGTCTAGAGGGCCCAGGGCGCTTCCACTACTCCTGTTCCATTATCAGGTTCTCCCTCAACTGCACTGAGAGGAAAGAGAGCGATAACATTTTCATGCCTAGATAATTGATGCCTATAAACTTGATGTTTCTGTTGTAAGACCAACTTTCTCCTGATCCCTTTGGTTACACTGAAGAAGCAGGTGCAGAGAAATGCCCAACTAATAAATACAAAGATTAAAAAGCAAAATTATGGTAGGTATCCATCTTATTTCTGAAAGAAGAAAACTACTGTGACAAAATTAATGGATTCTGAAATCTTCAAATGCATGAGACCTTTGTTTTAAAAAGACCAAACCACAAGCAAACAACAAACCCCACACCATATTCACAGTCTTTTGGGCAGAGAAAGATGCATAATGGAATTTTCAAATACATGTAAGACAAGATGTGTAATCAGCATTCACTTCAACAGGACCTACATCCTTACTCCACATACATAACTTTCAATATGTCATTACAGAGCTATCTGTATCCTAGATAAACAAGATACCTTTAAAATTTGGTCTCTGGTGATGCTGCAACAAAACCAGTAATTACAATGAATACCTTCTTCAACTTGCCAGAATTATATCTGATATATATTGGACATGTCAAAATTATATTTTGGAACAGTTATTTTTCCCCTTGCAAGCCAACATATTAAGGTTATTTTTCACTAGCTTAATGTAAGCATTTTTAAAAAGGAAAGCATTCAAATGAATTCTAATTTCCAAATGCAGCTTTACACAGTCCCCAAGTAAAACCTTCAGTTAGCAAATGCATCATTATTTATTAATAAAATATCATCACTAAGAATCTGAACAACATGATACGATAAGCAATTGTATAATGCCATAATTGCTTAAGTAAGCATATAGTGTAGTCTGCACTGTAAAGGTATCTTTTTTCTGCAAATGGGCTTTCCCTCTTTGCAAATTAACCTGTCATAATGATTAACCAAACAGTCAATGGAAAACACACATCTAGAAAAATAAACACGGGACAGAAATGGAAAAGCACTTAAATAACTAATTTCTGATTTTGAAAACATGATTAAAACTAGCCATTTACAGGAGTCTAGTAAGGTCAATTTTTTTATTTGCTTCTAGGCAAATGAAAAGCTAACATTAAATTTTTTCCATGGAATTTTAAAAATATTAACGATGTGATTACCATCCATCATATGTTTCACCAAACTAGAGCTTTATCATGAAGCGCTAAACAAGATTTGCACCAATTGCAAAAGTAAAATAAAAATAAAACAAAAATTAAGAAAAGATAACACTAATAAGGTCACTGCGGTTTCTTCAATGTGACTAAAAATTTCTTCTTAAGAGAGCTAGAGGTTTTCTTAAAGTTTAACTGTCTGAAGACTACTCAATTCCTCCTGGAAAATAAACAGTTCTCAGTCTCAACAGAAGCACCACTTGAGATTTTTACCTTTATTCATCTGGTATCAAGAGGAACAATTTCATTTTCTCTAAGAAAAATACAGATTATAGGTGGGAGATGAACTGAAGTCTCCCGTAACTCTGCAGCGAAGGAAACCGGTAACTGGGAGAAATAGAGTAAGAGAAGAAAAGACATGGCTAACCTAACATGCAAAAAAGCGTTAGAGCTGCTCACCATGTTTAAAAATCGCAGCCTGTTGATCTGCAAAAGACTCAACTACGGAGATTTGAGTTCGACCAGGTAAGCTATTAATATTAATTTTCTCCTAGTAGGTCTATTACATGACTTCTTTGCTAAAGAGCTTCTGAATTTGTATGATGCAGACCTTATTTAGCTAAAAAATACCCGCCAGAGCTGAAAGTTTCCCTTGCAAAAACAACAGCTAGAAGAAAACTTTGTAAGCATATGAAAATCAAAAATGGATTTTGCTGTTAATGATGAGAGCAAGGAGATAGAGAACAGTGGAAATAGTTCTTGCTTGGTTTGCTGATGACCTGCTGAAGCCCAACAAGCTAGCAGCTGCAAATGTATAACCAGATAGAGCTATAGATGTTGAAAAGAATGATTTTTTTTTAGAGTTACATTAAAATGCCTAAAGAACTGACTATATCTGACTCCTCAGTAATTTTCCCGGTTCACTATTTATTTTTCTTAAACAAGGCCCAGACTCCCTAAGAGAAAATCAACTTTCAACTGTGGTATGCAGAAAGACCTGCTAGAAACATCCCATCTTATCTAAAAAACTTGAAAATCAAGGATTATGACCATAAAGAGTTACAAAACTTAATATGCAATGTATGCATTGCAAATCCATATGCACTGTAATTTTAGCATCGCAAAACTGCCCCTTGTTACATGCTGCTTTTTCAGCCTATTTTGCATGTGTTAAGGTGGCTGCTATTTTCAAACAAATCTATCAAACTTGAAGGTTTTCCAGAGACTTGACAGTGTTATAATAATGAAACAGAAGAAGTGTTAGTGAGGCAAAATGAGAAGATTTTGTCGTGATATATGGAGAAATAAGGAAAATTCTGCAGCTGATATTTCCCATCCTCTGTGATAAAAATACACATTTAAAATGTATTCTATAATCAATATTTTACAGTTATGTAGAATGAAATAGCACATTATTCATATACCACGCTCTTCTGTTTTCCTTTTAGCTGATGAATTTGTGCTGAAACACATCAATCTAATGGAAGTATGACTCTGCACAAGTCATTTATTAACTCTTTCTTTCGAAGCCGTATACCACAAACAGTTCCATGTTTAGTCATTGTAAGTAACTATTTTCTGCAAGTGTGAAAAAATTGTGACATGGTGTATCAGTTTGAAATAAGCCATTCCATCAGAAAAATGATAAACATACATAGTTCTGTCTGGAATGACAGACACAGATGCATTTTAAACACAGGGATTTTGAAGGGTGTCCATATTACACTATAAGGTTTAAAAACAGTGGATTGACCACCACCACTTACTCACAAGTAAAGATAATTTTCCATAAAATAAATAAATACTTTTGTTTTCAAATTGGAAAAGAAACTGCAATGTACATGTAATTTGTTTCCAAAATGCAGAATACAAAGCTACTTATCTCGTTTTCTCTAATAATGCAATTATTTTGAATAATAATTTGTGTTTAATTGAATAATATTTGTGTTTCTTCAAATATACTCAAAACTTCCTAGCAGCTCAATATGGATTTTTTTTTTTCCTTAAAATGAGGACCACCAGAAAATACTACTACAGCTGATCACTCACGAAACCAAACCAACCAATGAACAACCATGACCCTGTGCCTCCAGCCAACTTTTTTTGTTCACTGCGTATCCCAAAACATTGCCCATTCTATGTGTCCCTTCCTGCACGGTCCCCCTCACGTGCCACCCTCCATCCCAGAAAGGGAGCTGTGGGCTCTGCGTCACTGCCGAAGCAAGCTCCCAAAACCAGTTTGTTATTTCTTTACCCTTCCCCCCTGATGCCAACATACCCCCTAAGGTATCCAATTGCTTCCCCTGCTGCAAAACACTTGTTGCTAGGAGAAGGCCTACTGCTTGGCAACAGATTTTTAAAACAACAACTTTGGCTTTGTTACTCACTGAACTCTACATTGCCAGCGCGAAATAAGGAACGTGCGCAGTTGTTCAGTGCATCTGTGTATTCATAACCCCCTGGAAAATGACTGACCCCTTCCAAAGGGGATGTGCTTGCCTTTTAGTTCGTTACTGTTCACAGCCAATAACACAGAAAGGTACAAAACCGAAGTTTGGTTTTTAAAATTGCCGATCGCAGCCTTCCACCGAGATGGAAGCTCTTGGGGGACTTAATTTTCCTGTTGAGACAACATGATCTTGCAATAGTCTGCTGTAATTTTGATTTATGCTTTATGTGAATGTCATACCAGCTTGTAAAAAACACGGCATGACTACCGTGCTATACTGCAAGAACTAATTTGACTGCAGCAAGCACACTAAAAACAAATAAAACACCTTACGGATAGAGTGAAAAAGCTAGCGACTTCAGAGATTATCTAACTTTATCTCCATCTGAAAATTACACTGAAGGTCTTATTTCATATGCTTCACCTACAGACACAGTAAAAACACAACAATTCTTCCTTCAGAAGTCAGATGGCTACAGCTCTGGCAAGTACTGCATCAACACTGGTATCAGGGGATAATTAAATACAACCTTAGTCCTCAGATAATGGCCAGTCCTGTATTTGGGGTACTTGTCACCCAGTGCAAATGTTCTACAATTCCTCCCAGCCGTGACACTGAGGAGCAGGTGACTGATCCCTCCATCACCCCCCTCCATCCAGCAGCACAGCATCTCCCCTGTCCTCCCTCCCAGCGCACACCACCTGTCCCACAAGCAGGAAAAGAGGGTTTCCCAGGTGTATAGCCTCCTTCAGGTACACCCACCCACCCACCATGAAAACAGGGGCTGCAGATCACAGCGACAGACAGGGCTGTTTGTGAAACGGGCCCAGAGTAATTTCCTGCATTTAGTATATTGTCATTCATGCCCTCACCCCTTTTCCCCTCTGCAGACACTTTGTAGATACACGTGCACAACCTAATTACAGTTTATTCACTACTGAAATCCTACCATTTTACCAGTCTAATACGTGGCTGTATTTCAACATTGCCTGGTTTCAAAAGCCAGGCTACGTTTACTACTGCATCATCATGCTACCTACTACCTACCTACTCCTAGGTACTGCTCAATACAGATATTATTATTTTCCAAGTTTCAAATGGCCAGAAGTAGAAAAAATTGTATTTCTGTTACTCAGGACACCGAAGTGCTTTCAACAGCCAAAAGAGGAAAACCCCAAATCCCCAAAAAATGGTACAAGTGCAGACCAGGCTAGATAAACAGAAAACTTCAGGCCAACACTGCTGAAACAATGAGCCTCAAAGTCATCCCAGTGAGTCAATATTCAACTATTTCAGCAAAAGCTTCATTTTTCACAAGAACTCAGGGTACTGGGAATTCAGTGTCCTTACTCCAGTGCCTCGAGACTAGATTTTAATTTAGTACATCTGAAGGTTCCTGGTTTTGAAAGCTTGCACTCCATGCACAATTATCACTAATGTCAAGAAATTCATGTTCTTCTGTCCACCAGTCAACCACTGATAGAATTAAAGAATAAATAATAAGAAATAGCAAGCAATAGCTTTTTAAGAAGCTGTTTTTCATTAATGACAGGTTTTCTATAAAATCACAATGAACATACTGGTGGTTATGTGCCTTCTGGAAATAGTAATTAGAAAAATTGATCAAATGTTCTAACAAAGAAATCAATCTGTAGCCAGGGGAATGGCTTGTGTATCAAAAAAAAATAATATCAGAGTTGCAGACCCAGTACTAGGTTCTGTGGTTAAAATTTATAATTAATAGAACCGTCAGAGTTCAGATTGAGCACTCTGGAGATCTTTAGCTAGATTGTCACTATACTGAAGGCACCTGCAGTCCATACTTGTACACACTCAGTATTACAGAAACCAGCACGTACTTGTCTGAACTTTTGAGACTATGGAAAAGGCATCAGAAATGAATGATACTCTTATGAAGTACCTTTTTTGCATTTATGCATGTGCACTTCTCTCAAATATTCTGACAAATGCTGGATTAAATATTCAGGGTCAGAACTGCAGTATAAGATAAAAGATGACCGGTCCTTTCATTACTAAAATGAAACAGAAATGCAAAGATTAAAGCACACTATTCACATCTTTCTTCCTTTTGCCCTTAGCCAAAGAGGCTTTTGCATATAGAAGTATGTACATACATAAGTTATAACTATGGCTAATGTCACTGTTTCAAAAGTGTTATGACACCACAGCAGCACATACTAGACTGGCATTGCCATAATCTCCGAGAAATAGAGGTGATTTGTAATAAAGCATTAGTAAATATATTTTTTTATGGTGTCGCCAGGAAACAGACCATTTCCCCTGCACCCCCCAAAGCCGATGTGAACTGCCATCTGCTCCTCGGGCTCAACGCGCTACAACGGGTAAGAGCCATCTTCAGGGCATTTTGGAATAACTTCCTGGCATGAGAGGGAACACAATCCCCTTTCTCCCCACCGAGAGTTTTAAATGCAAGGCAGGAGCTGTAGGTACACTGCTAACCTCTCCCTCCGACAGGACAACTGCCAGCAGATCCATCTTTAAGGGAAGCCTATTTTCAGCCTGCAGGGAAGGCGTACACCCTCCCACCTATGCACCATCAGGCAGAGATCAGAAGAGCCAAACCCCAACCACTGCCTGGGAAAGGACTTTTAGCACTTCTAGAAAAACAAAACAAAACACTTCTTTGTGTGTACTGACTCACCTTTCACAAAACCTGAAGAAGTTGAATATACTGAAAACTACGGAAAAAAAAGCTTTGGACAGTTAAGGAAAGAAACCCAAACAGCAGTATTTTGGAGAAAACACAGTAAAAATAATTTGAAATAAAAGCTAAAAATAACATTAATTAACGTGCATCAGCATATCAGCTTTTGCTAATACTGATCTGGAAGCAAACAGGTAAATATAACTGAGGTATCACCTACCTTTTATAATTCAACTCTATATAAGCCTACCAGGTTCTCTCACAACTATCTGTTCGTGGACCGTTGTTAATTTTTTACTCAAAACTTGCCAAAAATAAGGTATTTTCAGTTTAATTAACATAAGATCAGAAAAGCCCTGCTAGGTCATTCATTTTGCTCCCTTGTTGTTACTGACACGCTCAGCACCAGATTTCTTGTTCCACGCTATGTTTAGACTGTAAGTGCTAGGAAACCTCTTCAAATCATCTTCCCCAATTTCTACCGAGCCAGTCTGTTCTCATTTGTTACCAATGTCCCAATGTCACCTAGCCTATTTTAATTATGTTTATTTGTCTCACGTTTACATGGAGCACTTATTATTATTATTAAAGTTTCCTACTCCTCCCAGGAAACACTTCGGAAATGTTCCAGCACTACAGTTCCATCACCTCAGTGCTCACCGTGCGCAAGGACAATGCTGATGTGAAGCTACAGGCCAGTTTTGTCATTCAGCCACGTGACCTGGGGATCACAAGAGAATCACAGGGCCAGCCTGGGAGGAAACCCCAGGTGGAACCTATCCTGTAGGTAGTGTTCTGAGGGTACAGCTGCCCTGTTGGCCAGCCTCAACTGGTTTTACTGGGTACGGCAGTCTCCGTATTTCAGGGACATGAAACAACCAGTGGAGCATGAACACCACCACCACCACCTTCCATATGGGAAGAAGAAATTTGTGGATTTACAAAATTAATGGTGAGACTACACTGCTGACAAGATGATGACGCTGATAACTGGGGTAACATGATGTCTCATGTTGAGCTTGGCCAGCTATTGAACAATGAAGATTACCTCTTGTAGAGCAATGGAGATGTAGCTCAGATCAACTAGTACACCAGCTCTTTGTCCTCCCCACTTGTTTCCATACTCAGCCTTGCACTTGCATTTTATATTTGTGAAAAACATCGTATTTATTTCTTTTTTTCGAAGGGTCCCCACGTCTCACTTTTAATCCAACTGATGCCCTTTTCCAGTAACTGCTCTTCCCAAGTACAGGTAGTATATTAACTATCCTACAATCCTAGCTAACTTAGGTTTCACTAAATATTACTGGACTAATGATTTGCTATTCCATCTACTAGTTCTTCCAGAATTCTGGCCAACTCCTCCACACCCTTCCACCAGCAAGTACTTGACGCCATTTCCGTACTTTCTTTTCCACTACTAATTGTACCTTTCCCATTCATGATGAATTTTTATATTCCTGCTAAAGACTGAGGCAAAACACAAGTTTAATGTGATTATGGACTTCTTATAATTGGTTATCCATCACTGCACTAATTGACACAGCATGTTAAATCATATGCTGCGGTTGGTTTATGGCTCTTGACATCCATTTTCCAAACTGTATAATAAGTTCGCGCACAAGGTTGGAATCTGCAGAGAAAGCGTAACTCCAGATGCTGTTTTCTCCCTCAGTCCTTTCCTTTGGTTTCCTTTACTATGGTCAGCTGACAGGCAGCTGAAATACATTTGAATCCTGCTTCCCAGGGCGTCAGAATCTTGTCCATTTGAATCACTTTTCTAGTTCACTGGAGCACAGTTGGCAGGAAGAACACAAGAATGGCAGAAAAGACACTCCCACACAAAGCTAGGATTTGATCAGAATAAGTAAACTGGGAAGTTAATGCTGAGTGAAGAGCTGAAATGGAGAGTGGCAGCTTCCACTTTGAAGAACTACAGCAACAGCGTGGGTTTGCTGGGGAAGGTGGGAATTCTGGAACTTAAGGCAGCTGCCGAGTGTGGGGTGAGATACAAATATTTCCTACCCGCTATTGTGTTAAACATCCATGGATTTTTATCTTTGGCAAAAATATTCAGATATAAATGTTACATTAAATTGAACGTAATGCATATTGCAGAAAGATTACACCTACTAATAAAACATCCTCCAATTCTAGGAAGGTCAGGGTTTCATTCTGCAGTAAATGAGATGAATTTGGATGCCCAGGCTAAAGCTATATAATTTTTTTTTTTTTTTTTTTACAACAGAGATCACCAGCTGCTCACATTATCATATCACAATTTTAAAGGAAATTAAGTTTGACGCGTCAATTACTTTAATAGATCTGACAGCGTTTCATACTGTTTTTGACTTTACATCAAGAACAGTTATTTCTGGCAACTGTAACCTACCAACTTCTGGGTAGGCATTCAATTAACATGACAAAGCATCATCACAGACTGCATTTATGTCATAGCATTTCATAGCCCTCTGGTAAGTCTTCGGGTCCGTGACCCTAGGAATACCACTATCTGTTCCAATGCCATTGCGGCCATCACTTTTTCAAATGGTCATAAATTCAAAACTAGACAGAATCCCAAAAAAGCTATTGTCAGCTGTCAGGACAAACTGTAACAAGGACCATGGAAAAACTGGAAACTGAAATGGCTCCGCAGCTGATAGAGGTCCTCTTGCTCGTCTTTGGAACATTTGTAACCACTTGACAAGATCCGTCCTAATTTATTATTTGCCTAAATTTAGAAAAGAAAGGTGGGTGGTTTTTTTTTTTTAATGTGAGAATATACTTTAAAAACTATGTTTTAATTTAAACATTTACTTAAAGGTAGGAAAACCCACTTATCAGCGGAGAAATTTTAACTCCGAAACCAAGGCAAAAGCAGTCCTCTCTTTTAGTATGTCATATCTCCTGATAGAAGGCAAGTATTTTTCCAAAGTGCTACCTCACACAACCTTTGTCCAAGTAGAATAAAAGCTCTGAAACCATTTTCACACTGTGTATTGTACAGAAGAAATTTTGAATCTACACAATATTTATTATTTTTATTTCCATAGCCCTTTACTGATAAGATCTTTATAAAACTATTCACTATTTTGTCTAAATGTATTATGCTGTCAAGTCAGACAGCTAACTAACCTAAAGTAGCAGAATACATTATGTTATATTCTGGAATCATTTTAAAAAGTTAGCTTTCAACAGCTGTCTCCATGAACAGGGACCATAATGAAGCCTGGTTTGGCTTTCTAATGACTGTCTCTCATATTCCTGCGGCAGAGAATTTACAAATGTGCACTGTCACATGTACTTGCTGATATCTAATAAAAATTTGAAATCACGAAACAACCTCAGTAGTCTTTTCTCTTGCCTCTATTTTTGTAATACTCGCACAAGCAAGTAATTTTTTTTTTTACGTCATTCCCTCTTCTGTCCAAATGAAACTGGGTAAAGGATGTAAAAGTTATGAAGGGAAAGCTGACAAACACACACGCACACACACACACAGAAACAAACACAATTTAGTAAGTCTGATTTCCTAATGCTATCAGCCTGAAACAGCAAGTTCAATGTGTGTGATATAAACAGTGTATCAGTAGTAGCTGAGGGAGATTG